>JAOXNN020198887.1:0-24440 GCA_028571205.2 Hydropsyche betteni | reverse complement strand
GCTCAACTTGACAGTAAATGATTAATTATTCAGGATGTGAAGATCAACGGTACTGTAGTGGCTAGATCTAAGAGCGTAACTCAGGTAACATACACCGAAGTGATTGGCTCCGGACATTACCTATTCGTTAAGAAGCCATTTGTAGTGAACAGCCTACTCAAAGACTGGGCTGGTACACTCAAAACAGAAGAGACTGCCAATACCCCTCAACAGTTGACACAAGAGTAGGAAATGATAATTTGACAGTACAAATATTTATGATTTAAATTTTTAAGTAATGTTCAATCATCAGCCCATGCTTTATGCTGAGAATATCAATAGACTTTTAAACCATCAACAAAGCTAAACACAAAGTTTAACTTACTAAGTTGCAAAATTAATTGATTTAGAGAATCTTAATCCATAGATACTAAACAGGAGGCAGATCTATCTAAAGTCAATCAGCAAAGATCGCAGGCAAAATCAAATGACCTTATTCTTGAAGTCCTTGTATATGTGCTACTTGAGTATTTTATGTGTCTGCATCATGTCTTAATTTAGAGCCGAACCAGCAGGACAGTCTGTTTTGAAGGTCTTATCATAGACCTTGTATCCTACAAACGACAGAAGGTCTTCCTTATAGTTGCCAGCGAACACTCCGTAGGCCATAGTAAACTAAAACACCACCTTGCACTTATGATAGGGACACTTCTCCACATGCACTTCCATCTCCTGAACCACCTTGACCCTCTCCTGGCGTATGATCATCTAGTTTTTCTTCTCATCCCGTTAGAATATGTTGACTGATTTAAGTTTCTGTTGGATTTCCTACTGGATGGTCATATCTTTGGCGTTGAGTTTTTCTATTGTGCTCCTCACGAACTAGCCGTAGTATTCACGCATGTTATATTACGAGTCTATCTCCTATTTGAAGTGCATCTGTGATCGATATTATTTATAATTGAGATGAGGGTTTGGAAATTTGATTGTCTTGAGGTTGGTTGTTGGGATTAGGCTGGGTGTTGTTGGAGCTGCTCACTCAAAGGAGATGATGGCGAAATATTAGGCAAAAAGATCCCGCGGGTCTAATCACTTAAATTAAAAAATCATTAGTTAATTAGTGATTTTTAGGGTAGAAGCTGCCATCCATTTAGGTGTTATTGTTCGTTAAAGCTTACTTATCTAGGACTTTAACTTACTTTGAACTCACCCGTATCGCTCACAGCCCATTTTGTATGACTTCGTCATCTTCGCATTTATAAATGGATTGTACAGATGAGATTGGCTATAAATTCTGTGTGGAAACGTAAGGTGTCAGTTTGATTTACCTCAATGCAGGAGTTCAGCTACTGTGAATAACGAGTATTAAAAGATATTGCAAAACAGAAAGATTGATAAATTGTTAGTTGCTTTGTTAAAGGGCTTAGAATCCTCAGCTCACTATTGCCATTTATTGTTTCTCAGGATGCGCAGATTCTCCAATAATTTGAAATTGAAATGGCTAGAGTTGTATGTTTTTTATGGTTTTTGGAGGAGACAGAAAGACCAGCCTCTTCTCCTGGTACATTTGAGCTTTATAATTACAAAAACAAGTGAACCATAGACCGACAACTCGATTGGGTATCAAATGATTAGTTATAATTCATACAGAGAAATGGCAGCTGATGATATTTTCTGATGGGCTGTCTGTTGGTTGTTACTTCCTGCTCTTTACGGCTAACCCAACTTTCAAGTTGACATTCAATAGAAAGCAGTCTTAGCCTTTTGGCTAATTTCGAGAGGGATGGGATGTCGGAGTTCGAAAGGTGAGGCCTCCAGTGGCAAACAACATGTAACTAAGAAGATGATGTTGTATCAGTGGAATTAACCTTTACATCTGGCGAATCTAACCGGCTAATCAATAATCGTAATCAATGAATAAACTAGTGCTCCTTCTTTTGGCACTTTTCACCATCGGGGTTCACTCCACCTTGAGCTGGAGCTCATATTACTCCTATGTACCATACAGTTGGTCGAACTCCTACTACAGAAGCAGAAACTTCTATTATTACCCGTCAGGCTATTACGGAAGCTATTATTACCCCTCATTCTATGGGTACAGCTTTAACGGAGACTACGCCTTTAGGGACAAGAGAAAAGTTTATCCGAAGAACCAGTATAAGGGAAAAGATCAAGAAATTGTTGGAGGAGTTGACGGACCCAAACCCACTGCCACCCCCACCAAGAATAAATGAGCTCTTCTCATGGCAAGGGGTAGATCCATCGTTGATTTACATCCCCATTTATTCAGATACTCGGTGTCTTTTGAAATATCAATTAGTCATCACTAATACAAATCTTTTTCAAATCCAATTAAACATATTATGAGACTTCAAATCCAATTAAACAAATTATAAAACTGTCAGTCTTTGGCAGAAAATTTAGTTAGTTGTAGGGGATAGGGACAGTTGGACCAATGCTGTTTCTAATACAACAGTACAGTGATGGCAGTGAAGTGTAGGTTTACAGAAAGATGCAGGTTACTGTCGGTGGGTTTACTAGTTTTTAGATATTTGGTGGCATCCCTGGACTCATATTATATTTCTATTTTTTTACTTCCCAGCTAGGTTCGAAATTCGTATTTCGCGTCCTTTAGCCCTACAACTCTGGTTGTTAGGGTTAGGCTATGGACCCAGTTCTCTAGTGAGTTCAGTTTATGATAAAAGCTTATGATTGTTGCTCAGCCAATCACTAACACAAACAGCTAAGCATAAGTTTAAAATACTCTTCGCAGTCATAGGTTCTTAGAGTCCTCAATCTAGCGTCTGTCGATTGATAAGATTTTTAACCATTGCAATAGGAGAGAACAAGAAAAGGGTTTAGTAAATATGTAAAATTAATATTCAAGTAATTATTCGAAAATAAAGAAGAAAAAAATCAAAGAGTCTGACTGTCTGAATTCGCATAGTTACAGACCTATGTATTAATATAGTTTAATCAAGAAGGAAAAGACAATACGACCTCTGGAGCTGTAAGGTCGAAACTCTTCCTTCCACTACGAACAAGGACAACACGCTCAATCAACCAGTTAGGATGTCACCCATAATTACCATACTATACCAAAATAGCTTCTTCTCATTTCGTAATCAAAATTCACATAATATTGAATTAACTATCTCAATATGAAGACTTGACTTGGCTTACTGTTGAGCCCTACACAGCGTTGCCAAATAAGCAATAAAAGCATTAATTTAGCAAGGTTTCCATCAATTTCTGTAATGAATGAATTGGTATTTGACATTGACAATCGCTCTGCTAAGCGCCTGCCACTTCTCAATGCAAATATACCCTATCGACAGTTCCCTCATCAAAGGCGCCAACTACACCCAAGTACCTGGCAGCAAGTTGATCCTGAACTCAGAGTACACCCAATTGTATATAACTTTGCCTCCCTTCAGCTACACCTAAATCTGGTTTGACTTTCGAAACGTGATGTTAGAGAACTAAACTTACTGGGTAACGTTTTAAGTTGGCAACTATTCGAAGACATTACGGGAGATTAGTAAAAGGGCCACCCTTTACCAGCTATTTGTTATGAAAGGTAATAATCCAAACATTTAGAGCTCGACCTCAAAATCTATGCAGAAGTTTAGCCAAAGTATACCAACTACAGACATCAGTTTCTGAACACTACCAGTGTATCTGTGATACAATCCGACCTTAAAATGAAATCAACCACTTCGGAGTTTCTATGGGTGGTTAGCAGCGGCCAGGTACTTCTTTATTGACTGTAGTAAATTAACCTTCCCTTCAATATGCCCAAACTGTCAGACAATCAACCGTTCTTCTTCTCTAAGATTACCGACGACTCCTAAACCAACCTGTCCTCAAGAAAATCTGTAGAGTTTTAAAACTTTTACAGTAGTGCTTCGGAATTCTGGGATGCCCACAGTTCAATTCAATAGGATGTAAATTCATTCGCTATTCCCTACATTCCTTATTTTTCCAACTGCAAAATCATCGGCAAAGGGATATTTCTGACGAAGTACTTCCAAGATCAGTCTTACTGCAATATTGTGCCCATCAACTAGACAATACCAGTAAATGAGCTGCTGTTTGGCACTTCCCCTTATGCTGACTCCTGCCAGGCCAACTTTTAATGTATTTATGATTAGTCGCCGAGCCTTAAGAAAGAGTACCCGTTTTGGCAGACTCTGCCTTCTGGAGTGGTTCTCATGCAGATCACAAAGTAAAAGATAGATAGCTCCAAATACAGTATGACCTCTACAGATGCTTATGACCTGGTTGAATGTAACATTGAGTAGTCACAAGGCGATAACTCTACTAACAGCTACCCTCGTAACGTAGTCCTAGAGCTCGGGTATTACCAGGTTACCTCCACGCAGTACCACATAATCAGCTGTGGTGTTAAGTTCGGTCTGTATGCTGAGGCCACCGATAACTTCACTTACACCCTCACAGTAAAGAAAAAGCCTTTAAACCATACGTTCATTCTCATAGCGTTCGGGTTCAGTCAGCACGTGTACATAATAGCGTTTATTCTGATCGGAATCATATCCAACATAGAGAATATATTACTGGCTATCTACCACTACCTAGCCAATAGAGATCAGAGGCAGCCACTCAAAATTGTCATCTACTTTAGAGTCATGAAAGAAATGTTCCATGGGGCGTTGGGGGGTATTGTCCCCTTCTTTATACTGCTGGTGTTGGGCAGTATCCTCATGATTGGAGAACTCTTTGGATTCAAACTTTATGGCTAGCCCGTAACCAAACCTCACGTGATTTGGGAATATATAGACCTAGTAGCTTACTCTGATTATTCATCAAGCGAACCATCCAAACTGAGGGCAGGGCGCTTTGGTGTCGCTCTCATAGCCATCGGCTGGTACGTGATGTATCATATGGGCCAGTACTTCGTATGCTACTAACGCTCTAAATCCTAGTACAAGAATGTGACCTTTGCTGGCATCTCGATTGAGCCTTCGTATATACTGCAGTGGCGCCTTATCTTCGTTATGCATATCTACGTGGTCATCCAGTTGGTCCTGATCTACTTCGCCTACACCAATTTGTTTAGCATTAACATCTGGGTGTTCATAGTATTCACCAAATTGCTTCAGATGGTACTGGAGTAGCTCACTGACATTTTTTTCGAAGACTTGATCCAGGGCCTCCCCATGAAGCTGGTGACCGAAATCACTTCGTATCTTAACACTTTGGCTGCCGATAACTTTTACGATTTTATGTTTTCCTTCCTGATTGATGTGGGACTCAATATGTGCGAAAAGGCTTATGTTGCTTCCCTTCAGAACTAGGTTGCAGATATCCTCAGAGAGAAGTACTCTGAGATTTCTGACTACATTTAAAATCTTATCAACGATGAAGAAGACAAGTGTGAGGCAGCGAAGAATCTGGATATTTCTGATCAGGATGATGAGGACAAACAGGTGTATATCGCTTATGGAACTGGAGATATCTCATTCGATGGGTCGAAGGAGTAGTACGTTGCACTAACTGCAGAGGACTCCGATATTTCTGATGATGAGTTTGAGGTTACCCTCAAAACGAAGCTAATTTAACGTACTGAGGCTACCCAAGCCAAACTCAAGCGTGACCCGTAGCATTAAGGTCACCTGAATGAGTAATAGAATTAGAAACAGTAGAAGATCGAGCAGAATAACATCCTACTGGAATTCACCACCGATATTTTTAATATGCCCTTGGCTGTTATTCTACAACCATTTGCCCTCCTCACTCTATGGATAACCTACGATCAGAGTCTAATTCTGTCGAACTACAAAATACCCAATAAGTTTACCACTATCTACATCCTAAGCGCAGTGTTCATAGGCATATTCACAGTGATTAACATGATTGCCCTGTTCTTTCTTATTGAGAACTACCATGGACTACCAATAGAATCGTACATTAAGGGCATGCTCGATCGATTTATCAACCGTAAAAAGTTCTGGAAACCTGATTAGAGTGATATCAGCGAGGATTTTGAGGTTAAACTCAGAAGCATAAACAACTACTGTCTCTCGTCTCAGTTCTATTTCGTTGTCACTGTCTACGTGGCTGCCTTGTTTGTTCTGGTTGTAGGGATTTCCACACTTTATAGCCAGAGCCACAACCCTCTAGCTGACCCACTGACTGCTGTAGTATGCATATTCTGGAGTCTATTAACTGAGGGTTTTATGGCCCTTTGTAGGTTTATAGGCAGAAACCTAAACATATGGGATTATAAAAGGTTCGCCGATGAAAACAAGGTATTCCCATCGAAGTGCGATAAGTAATTTTAGCAAGTCATGGATCTGAGTGAGAACAGTAGTCTAACAGCCGCTGCCCTTAAACTCAACTTCCAAAAAAACATCGACCCTGAGTTAGAATCTGAGGATAGTATCGTTGTTAAGTAAGGCAAATCCAAACCCAAAAATAAGGAGAAATATGCCATGGATCTCCGATTGCCCAACATGAATAAGAAGGTTGAGGAAGTTCATTCAATAGAAACCAAACTGAAAACTATCTGTCGCAAACTGGAACCGCTGTTCAACGATGAGTAGTTTAGGATAGAGTTCGCTCTAAAAAACAAAGATTATATTAAAGACAATCTCGAGAGTATACTGGCGTCAGTGGAGCAGCTCCCTGAAATTCCTGAGGAAGTGCTGACCTATTAGAATCATACGCAGCAAGAAGAAGAACAGCAGATGAACAAACTGCAGGTGTCCAAATAGGCTCAAAATGCCCTGCATGCATGGCTAATCGAGACTCGTAGAAATAGGGATATGAGGAAGGCCCGAGGGTTGGAAACTGAGAAAAACATCAAGAAGTGTAAATTTTGCTATAGTAGCTGGGGAATCTACTATGGCTTCGGAGGCATATGTTTCAAGTGTAACGAAAAGCTGATTGCTGAAAAGGACAACTGAACTGATGTAAATACTCTGTAAGTACATTTGCATAGTATACAGTCAAATTGATCTGAAGTTCAGGTCGGTGGGCTTTGCCGCCTTGCGCTGCTGGAGAAAACTTAGGATCGGGCGAGTCTTCTTAGCAGTTGTCCATTCGCTCGGCCTCTCTTTCTGCTGGGGTGCATGTCTGGAGGGTTGCTCTTGGGTGAGGGTCCACATAGGGAGTGTTGTTTGCGACTTGGGCTTGAGAAGTGGTGGTTTAGGACAGAGAGCAGACTCCTCGTCGGGAACTGGCAGAGGGGAGAGGCTGAGAGCAGCGTCCATTCAGTTGGGAGTGTTTAATTCGTTATTTTAAACAACGAAGCAACGCATTAAACTTAATTTTATTGGCGGTTAGGTGCACTAATCTATCGGTAGTGTTTGATGTGTTGGCTTATGATTATGCACTGGTTGCAAAGATGTTGGATTATGTGAACAGTACCAAACAATAAAGTTCCCTCAAATATGTGGAATACATCATTTGTTAGAAGCCAGGCGTTATAAAATGTATACTTAGCCTGCCTAACTTGAGTTAATATAAAAGATCTTTAATTAGTATATTCTGCCATGTACACTAAGTAGTAAGAATGGGCCAACTTACCCAAAACCAAAAAATCCTAAAACTATCTTGTGATGGACTTCACTAACCTTGATGAAATCGACAAGTAATTCTAACATGTTGCCACCACCATTGGCCAGACTAAATAGTATGTCCGAAAACTCTTCGAAGATATCTTGGTAAATAACCGTCACCTATAAGGCAGGGTGAATGCCTTGATACTCCGCTATGGAAGCTTTTCGTAGATAGTCGCTTCCAAATAACCTGAGTAGCTCAACCAGTGTCAGACCATCGTCAAACTCCATAAATATGCGATTCAAATTGGAGTTAATGTTCCCAGTGGAGAGTTTGAGAAGTTTCCCAGCCCAGCAATAAAACCTTTCTTAAAGCGAATCAAAATACTGGGTGTACATGTTAGTCAGCAAGAGTTGTTTGATGGTGAATACTGGGTAAAACTGAGGGAGTTCTGCAAAAAGCATCTTGAGTACCCCAGACAGATGCTTCACCTGCAGGTACAACTTTAAATGCCCTAAGACCTCAACATCCTCCAAAAATAACTTACGAAGAACTTCTTTCCCACCGAATATATCACTCTGACGACCAATCTCCTAACGGTAATCCCAAAGCAAGTAAAGTCGCTCACCCACCAATACATACGTAGCTACTCCCGGTACATTGGCTGCGGCTTCAACAATCTTTTAGAATACTATAGTGCTTCTAATCAAATTATTGATCATTTCGGGGACTTCAAATAGGTTGATACAACCAATATGGCCCCTGCTGTCGACTCTGTGCTACTACTTCTCAAAGATATTGACTACTAGAATAAAAAGAGAAAGGTGTACCCCGGTGGAGTAGTCATTCCGCCATGTTTACTAATTCCTGCTGTACGGCTATTCCAGGGTGACATTGAGTCTGCAGCCTCCGCACAGATCGCTTTCGACAATTATTCGTTGGGAGCACTGAAAAGAGTGTTCCAAGGAGATTTCAAAGGAGTATTATAAACACCTGCGCAAAAAGAGTGATGAGATAGAACAATTAAATCATTTATCATTCTTATCTGGAGTCTTCTTGTCTTGTGACTGCTTCTTCTTACTGAAGATCTATTTTAGCTTTGATTCTGAAACGTTGGCAGAGAAATCATCCTCTTCTTTTAAAACAGGTAACTCTCTTACTTTACCGGGCGTCCCCGGAAACATCCCAATATCACACTAAAGCTGTTTACAGGCTTCCTTCCACGCTTCGAGAACTACATCAAACTTTTTTCTATCTTTTACATAGATTCTAGCCCACCTTTCGATGTGAGGTTGTGTAATAAGAATAGATAGTTTGAGAGGCTCGAAGTCCACTAGTATTTTCCAGTTTTTCTGCTCAATATGCGAGTCATAGAATTTAACATTAAATATTGGATGCATCTTTTTCTTACCATAATGGAAATCTCCCTGGCGAATGTAAAAGTCCTCGCTATTCAGCTATCCGTTCGAGCATTAGCATTTAAGGATCAGCTGTTATAAATCAGGTTTCTTTTAATGAGAAAATAGTTTCTGAATAATTTTGTCTTTGGCAGTTATGTCAGTTGATTTTATTCTCATATCGTCGGTATCCGCTACAAACTTGTAAATCTTTCTCAGTTGGAGGTCTTGCGCGATGCTCCTCGCCTACTCCAACTAAGGATTAGAAGATCTTAGAATTTAGTGGAGAAGGTTATCGGTAAGCTCGGTGTATTTCACTCTTTTGAAATAAGAGTCCTTACTATCACCGGCAGGACTCTGACAGTCCTTAACCAAGCTATTGCATACATCAGAGATGTGATGAGTGGCCTTATCATACAATTTAAACATCTAGCACAGCATGACTTCTATTCCAGTTACCACGCGATTATTATAGTACCCTTTGTAGAGTTTGTACCTCGAGTGGAAGATGTCGAGGACCTTGTCGGCATACTTAACAGGGTAGCAGAGTCGAGGCACAGGTTTAAGTGTATTTGCTGTTGAGGTAGATGTGCTTGGTGAAGTCAGAATGGCGGTCTCCTCCATCAGCAGCTCATACTCCACAAATACACTCTTTATTCCCAAGTAGAAAGCATCCCTTCTGAAATAGTCTAGCTTATCGACGTCTATTCCAGTCAGATCATTGCTCACAATCTCAAATTCCCATGGTCTTTATTATTCAGGCAGAGGTTCCCCACTTATCAGCCGTTTTATTCGTTGAGGACTAACTCCTTTGAATGCCTATTCACATAGCTTATCTGAATATAGTGCATCAATCAAGTACTCTCCCACCAACTAGTGTTTCCAAGGCACCTGATTGCCATTGTGATTAATTTTGATTTTCTGGTCCCGCGCAAATTAGTTATCGAACATATGGCTGAAAGGTCCATGTCCAACATCATGTAACAGCCCAGCCAGCGTAATCTACTTGATTATGGACTCATTCGTAGATGTCTCATTTGGTTTGTAGAGAAGTGGGTGATTTTTAATGAGTATCTCCATGTACTTCTGGGAGAGGTAGGCTGTTCCTATGCAGTGCTAGAACCTTGAGTGACCTCCCGAAGGAAAGACCATGTGAAGGGCTCCCAACTGTTTGATTTCCCTCAGTCTCTGAAATATTGGTGTATCAATGACATCCCTACATCGCCCTCTGCTTACCATATGCACTTAGGAAACCGGATAAACCCGTGGATAGGGTCGTACACCTTTCTGATAGAAGCAACTGATTCGGATTGCATATGATGTTAAAAGATCGCGTTAATTATTATATTGATGGGTTTATGGAGTTTATCAGTTCAGATGTGGAAGACACTAACCATTAGGAACTAAAAATGGTCGTCCTTTGGAATGATTGCTGAGATATCCTAAATTAAACCAACTCTACTGAGAAGTAGTCTAGAAACTCGTCAAAGGTGATCTTGTAGTCAGGCTTTATATTATCCCAGCTGGCAACAAACTCCGAAAATACCTCTTTGGATGCCTTCACTCTGGTGTACACTTCGGGGTGCTTCTAAGCGTCGAAAATCTTGGCAATTTATTCTAAGGTTGTATTGTCGCCCAGAATCTTCTTTATGGTCTTCCACGAGGATTCAATTATGGCTAAGCGCTTGGGAGTGATCTTACCCTGAGATAACCCTCATGATTACCTTAATCTCGTCCAGGAACTTGAAGTAGTCAACTGTTCCACTCTGCTTAGGGTCGTACTCCTTAAAGAGTACTTTCATCTCCTCCTCATTCAGGAATATTCTTGCTGCATGGAGCCCCCACCTAAAATCTTCATAGTCAAGCTTCTTAGTTTTGTCGACGTCCATATTTTTATATACTTTTGACAAGAATCTCACCCCAAATATTCCCTTCTGAGTCAGATGGTACCTGATCTTCTGAATGAGGGGTCCCTTGCTGTAGGTCTGTTTGGTGACGGTCTAGTCGAACTCTTGAGAAGGGTCTGAAGCATTAACAATCAGCCATAAATTTTAGGCAGTTTGGCTGCGAGCTGGAATATCGATAGTTGAAACTCCCTTTTTCTCCTGCACAAGATTCTGAGATTTGCTATTAACTAGGAAGTTATGCACCATAACCTCAAACTATTTATCTCCGTAGCTATTGGTAATAGGTTTGGAGTCACTCGCCAGCCACTGATTGGTCATCAGATGTTTTAATAGAATGTTGTCATCCACACGGATAGGTGCACCTTCCGATTAGAATCGAATGTTGGGATCTGGGTTTTCAAATACCCATGTTGTGTTGTAGCTGTGTTTGAGTCCGAAGGTGACCTCCTGGTTCCTGGAGACCTTAGAGCATTTGGTCAGGCTTACTGGTTCCGAATGGAGGAAGATATCCTTTTTGAGGAGCAGAGGGTTGATTCGAATCCGAACCTCCTGTCCATAATGTACAATATCATCTCTGAAACCATCTTTGGGGTTGACTCTCTCCAGAATGAACACAGATCTGGCACAGGCATGAATATCCTTAGCGGTGGACACCTCATAAATTTCCTCAGTCTTGGATACCTAAGTATAAATGTCAGTGGCCAGAAAGGCGAGTGTTTTGCCATTGTAGAGCATAACATGATCTCCGAAGTGGATGAAGCCGTCTTTAGAATAGGTAAGGGAGGCCTGTGTAGTGTTATGGGTACAGTTTGGTAGCTATTCATGAGTTCCATTTATCTTTTGTTGCCGCCCGTCCTGAGCATGTGTTTATTTTTGAAGTAGTCCTTGCGCCTGAGTGAGTGCAATTGTACTTAACCTACTCCAGCTCCCACTACTCGCTCCAGTTGCCGATGCGTGTCTTATAGCTAAACTTTATGGGAGTGATGTAGTTATGCATATTTTATGTAACTTAATACTTTCCACATACTACGATTCCGATAATCACTTAAATTTAATACACTAAGGATAGTTAGGTCTCTGTTTTGAACAGAGTAGGAGCTGTTAAATTATGTTTAGATGCTATTAAACTATCTGTGCATTCAGAATTCAATCAACTTTATGCGGACCTCACCGTCTTTAAGCTCCATCTGACTTATCTGTGTGAAAGCGTCACTTACCAACAACGACACCTTTTCTGACTTTTCCAACAGAGTAACGAGTCTTAGAGACATCATCTTTAACTTAGTCATAAAGTCGAAGTCCTTCCGGTTGATCGCCAGCACTACCAACCTGTATTCACTTTGCTTTACTGGAATCTACACCTCATCAAGAATCTTAGGGTTGACTATCTTGACATTGAATACAGTTTATTCCGAAGGTTCCTGTCCTTAGATCATTTCCTGTCTGTACTTATCGGTAGGGGTTCGCTAGAGAAGCATCGAATAAAGACATTCCACAAATAGTGCCAGACTGTTCGATCTGGAAAGCTGTTCCAATCGTGCATCAGTGAGTGTAGTGGCTAGATCGACGTAGTACTCGAGTATCTCCCTTCTGAGAGAGTTGATGTACCTAAACTAGAGGAAGGTGTATTAGGTTTGGAGTTGGGTGGTCCTCTGCAGAATGTGTGACAGACTGCTCAGTACAGAGTCGGTGTGGACAACCAGACACTATGGAACCTGTTAGCCGATGCACCTTAGTGTTTAGAGGGTCTGTATTTGGAGTTTGAAGTTGGTGCAGCTGAAGTTCTTTAGGAAGTTTGTCATAAATTATGGAGCCTCGAACAGACTTTAGCCAATTGAACTGTTGGCAGATTTTAGCATAGTTCTGAGCGCTACAGCACAGTTCCAGCTTACCTTCGCACTCTGATGCTGCACACAGCTACTCATTACCTTCTCAATCTGGTTCATTTTGGATATTGCCTACTCTTTCGCTACGCTCTTAACGAAAAGACCCACCCCTCTAATACCATTGGCAGCTACCTTTTAGTCTTTGCCGCAAAACTCGAGTAAATTCTTGAATATTTCCTCCAGCTATTCCTTGCTGACCTCTGAACTGAAGGTAGGAATACTACACCAATTAGATAATGCCCAGCTTGTTTTGAGGAGTGTTTTAGTTGGGCACTGGGTTCTCAGAATGATGAGTAGATTTCTAATAGAGTAGCTGATTAGCTTAGGAGAGTGGAATATCTAGCAGAAGGACAACCTTCCAATCAACTTAACAAACGACACTCTTACTGCAGCATTATTCCTAAATTATTATCTTTTCGGTAGAGGCTGTATGTCGTAGGAATTATGGATCAAAGGCTCCTTGATTTATGCGTAGCTCAGCTGTTCAAACAGGAACATAATATAGGCTACGATCCTTTTGTAGTCTGGTCGAGCTAAAGTATGGTTGTTTAGGCTAGACACAATATTCAACATCTCTATCATCTGCTGGTAGTATTAGCAACGTTAGTGCGTCTCGATCCATCTAGGCAGGAATTATCCTAAAAACTGCTCATAGAAGGCAGTCTCATCCTGGTTTTGTTGGACAGCTTAGTGTTAATCATCCTACTAATCGTCTGGACAGGTCTTCCGGCATATTTAGTATATGATCGTGGGAAAGTGGCTACGACGTCCCTCGAAGTGTTTGCTGAGTTGGGACCATAGGGTGCCCTTGAGTGCAGGACTTATAAACACACTTATGTGGTTGGCTACCAGCTTAGACATAAAGGCTAGAACTTACTACTCGTACAACTATCTCTGTTTTAGAAGTTCTATCAAATATACACACACACTGTCCTTTGAATGAGGATGCAGCCATCTTTAGGAGAACTTGGGAGGGATATTGATAGTCGATATGATTCCAGTGAGGCTTCTTATAACCTCTAACTTCATATTATTAAAGTCGTTGGAGTCAGGTAGTTAGAGAATAGGTCGGAAGAAGTTCTGCATGAGTAGGTCCACCCCAAACTCCTGAGGGATTAGAGGTAGAAGGGCAACATTCTGTATTAACAAACATAGGGTTTTGAGGATACCCTGTACCACATCGAAGTTCTTCTAGTGGTGAAGACAAAACAATAGTGTGTACAGCACATTTCGGAATGTTCTGTAGACCATAACTGCTTTAGGTACGAATGAAGGTTTAAACTGTTTCTCTAATAGTGTGGCATCCAATGAAAGCAATATTTTTCTGCTAGGAAACCCACTCACTAGCGTATTTATGGTTTCAAGGTGCTGCAACCGTGCCTTAGAATTTTCCTCGAACAGCAGCAGAGCCAATACGCTATGCTACCCATAGTTGATACGCATATGATTGAGAACCTTACTCTTCTATTGGGGTGTCATAGCCTAGCCTCTGTACTGCAGCCTCAAACTGAATATGTGCTCATTGAACTCATCAGAAAACGCATTGGACTTGGCTATCATCTCATAAGCCTGCTCCAGCACAGTAGAAGACGATTTAAATATGAGGTTGGTTAGGGTTGAAGCACTGACTCGCACTTTAGTGTAAGTTTGCTGCAACTTCCGCTTGTTGTCTGGTCTGGGTCTGTTAGTCTACTATCCATCTGATACTTCAGACATGGATGAGAGCCCACTTAGATCTACAGCGCTAAACTAGAAGTTATCTAGTTGAAGTTACTTCATCTTACCGAATATTTTGGGATGGAGAACAGGATTCCCAATAAATGCTAGTCGAAATACAGTTTTCAGAACAACCTAAAGTTACTGTTAGAGTTGAACTGCATCTTTCCTGTCCTTTTTCTCTTGCATGCAGAATATTAGCCCTCGGATGATAGAATTCAATGCCCTCAGATACTCCAAAGACTCCATTTTGTGCACCACTTTGTCCATAAGTGATAACAGTAGATTACATGACTTTTTTGTAAATTCCTTAGCCTTTTAAAAGTTCTTGGCTATCCTGCCTTCCATCAGCACAGGGAACACCTGGCACAACACCCTAATCTTCCTCAACTATTCTTCGTAGGTTGATTGCCTGCCCCCCTTTTCCTCTTTATTACTGATTACGAGTTGGGATATTATTTTGGATAATTACGTCTAAGGGCTTCTCAGAGTGTTTATTCTTCTCTGCTACTTTATCCATAACTAGTACTGTTTTAGACTTCCCGACATAGTTTGGTGAGGCACCTAGTCTTCTTCATCCTTCTCCTTAAACTTGTTCTTGGGTACTAATCCATAGAGCCCTACTCCGTTCTTCTTAGCCTCATCCTGCAGTTTTGAGGCCTCTTCGAACTACTTCCCACTTAAGAACTATTTACAGTTGGAAGAAAGCTCCACAAGTCCCTTACGTAATAGCTGCTATCTCATGCTCTTGTCGTCCACGAGCACATTACCGAAAAGAGAAACTTCTCCCTTATAGACATCCTATTTGGAGAAGCTGAAGTGGGATAGCCTACTGCATAGTGTCTAATTTAGGAAAGTTTCGAGCTTGGACCAGGTCGTGGCCAGATTGACTCCATCTGCATAAGTTATAGATTACTAAGTTTGGGAATTTTGAACTCGTTAAAATATACCACCACTAGGAAGTTGTAGTCGATGCAGAAGGCGTGGAGTTTAAGGCCCTCTATCTTCTATACGAAGAGTCTGACAGGCTACTTTTTCAATCGGAGACTCTCTAACAGTTTGTTCATATTGCTGGAGACTAACCTTTATATGGTAAGGCATGGTTTTTGCGTCCAATAACCTAACTTTCCAGCCTTTGCTGTCTACCTTGCATCTACCAGTTGCTTTACGCTGTCGTCTTTGGGCAAAGCAAATCCATTTTAAACTAATTTCAACTGCAAATCCTACACCTCTCCCTGATGTACTATCTTCGCCTATTTGTCACCTACCCTAACTATCCTTCCCAACACATTATCAGCATAATATTTGATGGAGGCATAGTGGGCACCCAGCAGGGTATTCTATTTAATGTCCTTGCTCTTGAATGTTTACAACCCAGGGATGTTGACTCTAGTCAGATGTTCGTCAAGAATGGTAATTTAAGTTGGTGATAGAACCTGAATGCAAGGCCCTTCCTTCGAATTGTCCTCCATTCTAAGCAACTTTAAATTATGTGAAACTAAAAACACAATCAGACTTTACGTACCGACCACGGTACTACCTGTATTTTCCACCCGTAAAGTAATTCCACCGTGACCAGGTCAACACAATGCACAACAACGATCCTACTGACATTTTACTTAGAATTGAGAGCACAATTAATTACGGGCATGACTGCCTCTGTAAGGTTGATTCCTTCAGGGATATCCTCAAAGGTAACACTTTAAGGATCTGAGGAATATAACTGAACATTTCTGGTGGAGTCGCTGGAGGGGATTGCCAACCTAAACCTTACAGAAGAGTAAGGTTTACACATAACAGTAATGGGTTCGTATGAGTTGATGCTGAGCTTCCAGTTCTCCCTCAGTTCGTACAAAAACTCATCTTCGTAGAGGAGGATATTGAAGGATAGACGATGCATTACCTCGGGAGATTTGAGTTGGACTGATATTTAGTACTAAGTTAACCAGGTTGCAATGGCTCCTTAGTAGGTTGTTACGAGGGTGGGTTTAGTTTTGGTTACTTAGGGGGTGTGGTAGAGTACGGGCAGAACGATTTCGACAGGCTATTAGGCATTTTAATAGAAAATGTAGGACTGATCTACTACCTGCTAGTGAGGATCAATCTTAAGGGTGAAACCTCCAACTAGCTGTCCATTAGACTGTTTTCGGATGAATACATTTAACAGGGTAGTCCTGGAGCCATCCCTATTGAGTTCGGTGAGTGCATCTATGGGTTTGAAGCTGATGTATTTGAAGAGGAGTGTAATTCTTTCGCCTGGATGCAGATAGAAGAGATTGTTATCTGATATTATGTCAAAAGACTTAGGCATTGGCCAGTTTCTGCATAACAACTCCAATACTTAAGTTCACAGAAGTAGCGCCATTAGATTGGTTTTTTAATGAGGATGAGCTCAGGGTTTTAGGGGTCTGAATTCTGTATGTCGATGGTGTAGGCTCTAGCAGAATCCTCAGTATTGTAGAACTCATGAGGGAATATCTCAGCCCTTCCGAAGTAACTACTGATTGATTTATGGTCGGTCAGGAAGTCACTGTAGACCTATCTGATGTAGGCAGGTTTTTTACTAAATTAGAATATATTTACAGTTTTTTGTATGCTTATATCTGCTGCAATAGAACATCCTTTTTCTCAGCCTCGTTGAATACCTTCACCTGGTTGATCATATCTTCTGCGGCCCTCTTCTCCTTCAGCAGCCTAATGCGCTCCTATGCTCGGGTCTCTTTAGAAAAGGTGATTCTCTCTTGTACGAACGTCTTCTTTACATTCTACAAGTCAGAATGAGGGATCACGATTGGGTGGTTGGATACTGTCTTATTTCGCTTCTAAGGTTGCTTAGTCTTGATGTTGAGATTCACCTACTTCTAACAAGGGTGCTTCTGGTTGGTAATCACTATCTGTATGTTGGCGTAGTGCTCTGCCTGATAGAGGAGAGCGTACTCTTTGGCACTGACAGCCTGCTATCTGTTGCCTCTAAGCAGATCATTCAACGGAATATTGAGTTGTCCCATGTAGATGTGCGTTTTGGCATTGAATATATCAATGATTAGTTTTTGATTGGTGAGGTAATCAGCTAGGTCTTTAGCAAGCAGGATTGGGTTAGAGTAGAGGGAAGGGTCGATGAGAAACTAATAAGTTGCATCAAGAGTATCTTGGTTGTGGATGAAGTAGGACTATTTTACCAGTTTGGAGGGGTGGTGGGTGGTGGTGTTGTGATGATGGAGGTATGTGATGTTGTCGGTCCTGAACGATCCGATATTAAAGAACCTGACATTAAAATAGAATAGTTTGGGTAGATTGGTAGTCGAACCCATGACTGCCGTTACGTTTATGAAGTTGATGGTAAACAGACTGGCCTACTGAAACTTGTCGTATTATGAAGAGTCAGCTTTGAGTTTTATTATCTTTTTAGGGGGAGGCGGCACCTTCCGGTCAAGCTCCTCATATAAAAGTTGGGATATCTGTACTTACCTCCTATTCTTCCCTGCTGACTCTGTCTCTCTAGCTTAGTTGAGTCTGATGGTCTACTGCATGATCCCCTTGTACTCCTCCTACTTGAGGTGCACCTGCCTTTCAAAAGCCTGTTATTTAGCATGGAGGGTCTGGGCAAGTTCATCTAGTTGTAGCTGTAGGTTAATTCTCTCTCTATTTGCCTACTCTATCTGCTAGCGGTAGGTGCCTTCCAATTTCTTCTGTTTTTCAATGTATGCGTTACGTTCTTATTCCAACTATCTCTATAGTTACTGTTTGTTCTTCATTTTCATCGCTTACAGCTGCAGTTTCATGTTTTAGCGCTCATCTTCTATTTGTTTGCGTTAGTGTTATAGACGCTTCATCTATTATCTATCGTATTAGAATTCCTCCCCACTGGCACTCTGCTCCGATTTCTAGCGGGGCTTCGATATCTTTTTCGATCCTGTCCTCTCCTTCCTCTATTATAGTTCGTAATCGAAGCAAATCGATGGAGACTTCTAGCAGGTAGTCTTCAGTAGTTTCATCGTAAGTCCTATCCCAGGCCCCCTGATCATGGGCTCATCCACAGACTCACTATGGTCCTTCGAAGTGAAAGCTCTGAAAGTAAGTGCCACTTCCAGTTAAGCTACATTACTAACTTCTCTATTGGTATACTCCATCTAATAAACTAGCACCATGAGCAGCACTCCACTAACATTCCTCCATATCTCCACTTAAAGACTCTCATCATCTTCGATCACCTGCAAATTAACATAGTTTTTGTTCGAATCTTTGTCGGAAGCTACCTGTAGTGTTCTCACCTCCTCATTGACTATCCGCCATCCATTATGAAACCCAAGTCTCAGCTTTCTTCGCTTCAGAGTAACTGGCTTCTTAATTTATCTGTCGCCCGTGTTATTCAGCCAACACTCTCGTAGTTTCTGGGCGTTCCTCAATACTTCCTACTCCAAAATCACTGGCACATATACTCCGAAATTTCGTATTTTAAGTACAGTTGCCCTACTCATTACGATCTAGGCTCTGTCTGCAGTAGCTGGCAGATGGCCAGCTATGCAGCATACTTAGTCTGAGGGGCTAACCACAATATCTTGAGGGATTACTTTCAGAAGGTTACGTAGTTCCATGTAGTAACTGACAGTATACCTAATTTCGGAGTCTATTGACTATGAGTCAGGGTTCACCCACACTCCCTTGCGTATTCTTTAGTGTTTGTCCCTAACCTCAGCAAACGGATTGATCAGTACGAACCCTATATTGTATACTTCCTCCACTGACCTCTTCATTTAGATTATCTGGATTTGGACTACCAATCCCACGCTACCTTTTCTCTAGGCGTCCCCATGGTAATACAGAATGAGTGCGTTGTTAGCCAGGTAGTTTCCCTTCTTCTCTTCTTGCAGCACTTATTCGCCGATATACTGCAATGGCTTCCCAATGATTGTCTTTGTTGGTATATTGACCAAATAACACTATAGTTTGGCAAATAACTAGGAGTTTGGATTCTGAGTGAAGAAAGGTTTACTTTTCGAATGAGCTTGATGTTGGAGATTCGGTTGATCACAAATTTGAATGGAGTGGATTATCGCTGTTGTGCAGTGGGAGGTTTCCAGTTGTTTGTATGGTGTTTATACCACTCTAGCTAAAACTGTCTCTCCTCGTGGAAAGTTACTTACGGCTGGGATCGGGATTTGGATGCTACTTCGGACGATATGGAGGTGCGTGAGATCATTATTCGATGAATTTAAATTTATCATTACTTCACAACAGTTGCGAATCACTCTTGTTTATTTACTTGTAATTTGCCGGTAATAAAGAATATCTTACAAAGTTTAATAGATGGCCACAGCAAATGTTAGAATAATATTGAATATGAGCAATAATGGAACATCCCCATTGAGGGTAAATCACCCCGAATACAAATATTTGTCACAAAAAAAACAATTATAATATTTGTAGATCAATTAGGTCATCACCAGCAAATATTTTATGCTATTTTGTAACTCAACCAAACTGGCTTGTAGCATCCCACCAGGCAACCCTACATTACCATAATTATTCTAATAGTTTAGTTAGTTATGAACCTATTAAAATCGACTACTCTCTCCGACGTCAATTTCGTCAATAGTGAAGACGATGAAGCCGCACAACACGAAGATCGCCGTACCGACAACGCTGACGCCCTCTGTGCCAAGCGCCTCCTGGATAGTTCCCTCAACAATCGTCTTGATCCTCTACCAAGGCATGCTTTCAAGCCATACCATCCACCCCCACCCTAACCCAATTAGTCAGCTCGTGGCAATTTCTAGCTAGAGTTCACAGTCACTGAAGATAACAAGGCTCTGTCCCACAGTAGTTACGATATGTTCAGAATGATGAGTAAGTGCCCATCTTAATCTAGACCTCAGCCAGAACTTAGAATAGCGAGGAATGTATCCGATGTACCTCCCCGCCCTCGCCACGAATCCCCGGCTGGTGGAGGCCACCTCCGAAAGATGGTTGGAGCGTTAGAAAAATACACTTTCTGAGTCTTAAGCCTCCAACAATTAGAACAGATAAGAGATAGTAAAGCCCATAGTAGAGCAACGGCACCCTAAAAATGAGACCAAAAACATTCCTAAGAATTATGGCAAGGCAATAATCACATTTATTGAGAAGAACAAATCGAAGGTGATGCAGCTGCTGGAGGGAACGACTACAACGTACGCGGACATCATCGGAGAGTTTCGGTGCAGAAAAAGAAGCATAAATACCATTTAGCATTTAAGGTAACTGTGGTTGAGCAGTAGATATGCTAAGGAAATGCGAATTCTGAGCAATTTGTTTTTGAGGAAGTACGCACTCCAATATATATTCAATAGCAGGATAACGAACTACAGCAGTCATATCAAATATCGGCACAAACTGCTGCAGGGGGTAGCAAATCCGCAGGATTTCAATAATATTAAGGACTATTGATATGCTCGTCTTGCTCTATCGATAATTTATTCTGAATTTCAAATTGACTTTTCTGGTTGCATGCTACAAATGTTAAATTTAAGATCTCTTGATTATAAATTTGAAAAGTTTTTAATGAAAATCAGTCTCAACCAACCTAATGGCTTCACCACAAACTTTGCGGAGGACTATTCCAAGTATTTGGACGTTCGAACATCCGTCGAAGTCCCCATCGAACATAGGAGGTCCTCGTTCGAACCCTATGTATTCCATGCTGGTACAGTCGTCGCTGTTGCTGGACCCGACTATGTGATTGTCGCTGGTGACACTCGACTCTCGAAGGACTATGATATCGTGCACAGAAACATGAGCAAGTTGACTCAGCTGTCCGACAAAACTATCCTTGCAGCATCAGGGATGTACGCAGACTATGTTGAGCTTCAGAAAGTGCTCAAGGTTAAACTCCTTTCTTACGAATACAAGATGGGTAGGCTTCCAACCACAGAGTCCATTGCCCATCTTATTTCCAAAACACTTTATGGCAGAAGATTCTTCCCATATTACACATTTAATTTGGTGGCTGGATTGGACAAAGACGGAAAAGGTGTTGTATATGGGTACGATGCTATTGGAAGCTACGGACCAGACAAAGCTCTTGCACAAGGAAGTGGAGGCCATATGATCCTGCCGTATTTGGACTCTGAGTTTGTGGGGTACAACAACCCTATTCAAGATAAGAAAGCACCCAAGTCAATTGAAGATGCAGTTGAGATTATCTACAAGGCATTTGTTGGAGCAGCTGAAAGGGATATCTACACTGGTGATTCGTGTGAGATTTGGGTGTTGGACAAGAGCGGAACTCGAAAATAGACAAGACCCCTCAGAAAAGATTGATAGCCTGGATACATAAATGTAGACGTATGTAATTTATTTTTATTTAAGAGAAGAGGGTAAAGTGTTGAGTATTTGAAACCTAGAAAAAGTTCTTGATCCCTAAATCTTATTTAGATATTTGACTTTGTTATGTCCAATGTTTTTTAATGAATTTTTTTATTATGAAAATGAAGCATTTATCGCATTTTTTGATCTCCCTGACCAAGTTTCAAATTGTCTCTATGGCCTTCTATTCAATATTTGGCTTTTTCCTTTTTAATGCACTAGTTAAAATAATAAAAATTTTCACATCAACCAAAATAAATAAATGCCCAAGATTAGCAAAAGTTTTTAAACTGTTCTACTTTATTGCCAATACCTTAAATCAGATGCTTGGAGAAAATAATAAAGGCTAGATCATCCACCCCCTTCAGACCACAAAAAATCCTACCCATTATAGCGCGAGAAAATATAGGCATCAATTTCGAAAATTGTTTGAATATTCAGTATTTTTTTCACTTTTTAACCCAACAGCGAATTTAATCCTGCCTAAAGCTTCCGTTGTAATTTCGATGAGCAGTAAGCATCAGAAAACACTGCGTTGGCTTGCAAATAAATGTAGACACTTCCTTAATCTACATGTTTTAATACTATTTCAAACCAAAGTCTAAAACCCCAACTCAAAAGCCAACACGATCTTTAGTTTTCTGAATCCACAAACTCACCTAATCATGTGATAAACAACCAGTTGGGTCTATTATTTACTCTAGCAACCAATCAACCGAATTTGGTAACCCGGTGCTCACGCTGATAGTATTCTATCTACCAAACAGCGATTTGAATGTTTGCAATTAAAATTAATTTATTTTCTGATCAGTTCTTCATAAATCGTTAGGGATTATTGAACGCATTGTAGTACGCTTTCGGGATTAAGGATATCAGAATCGTTGACTCGATCATATTATATAAATTTCTGAAAGAAATGCTAACGATTGCAGAGAATTAGTAGCAAAACAGTCAATATTAATCAATATTTTTTAGCAAGAGGACTGTGTTCTGATAAATCAACTGTGGTTAGAGAATACAAATCGCTTGGATACTGATAATGGGTTATCCGGAGTACTGAAACCGTTTATTTTTTATAAAGACTGTGTTATCGGTCTCATAGCCGGGATAAGTCACGAGATAGTATACTATCATAAATGGATTTAGGGAACGTAGGCGACGTCCCTTGGGATCTATCTTTTTTTCTCAAAGTTCTTATTTTTTTTTGTTCCATCTCTTTATCTACTGTTGGCCTAGCTCAAAGGATAGTTAATTTAGGTTTGGAACCCTCCGGCCATTCCCTTTTAGAGCTGCCCCTCGAAGTTCCCCCTCAAAATCTAGTCAGCAGGCATTAATGATTATCTATGCATGTGAGTTCATCCATCAAGCCAATGTTTTTCATCTGCCTGGGCTGTTACCTAACCATGCTTACGATAGTGTTAATGAGTAATAATCTCGCAACTAAAACGAGCTTCTCAGAAATCAAGACATATGGGTAAGATTGCTTAGGGTTTAAATTTCTAGGGCAGCCAACAATGCGAACCCTTTTGAGAGAGATACCTTTCTCTATCAAACCAATAATCAAACTTAAACTACAGATTTCGTCACGTGGGTGCATGACTTAATATTTTCGTTGTGATGTTTTGATAATAAGTCTTATTAACTAACATATCTTCCGAAGTATGGAACTAGGATCTCGCGTCAGCCTTATAGTTTGAATCGTACAACATTATCAGTTTGAGTTGAGATATGTCAATAGTCGGAGGCTCGCATCATCTAGCGGAGGGTCCAGCATCTGATGTTTGTCGAGCACAGCTTTCATACCCCTCGAATTGAATCCAAAAGATATACATTAATAGGTTGTTTATACTTCACTGAAAACCCATTATTGATATTTCGGCACAGAAAAAAACAACGTTTAATTATTTCCCCTCTGATATCAAGGCAATAGACTAGGGGGACCTTAGAGATTGACCCAGGGTCTACGAGATAAAATTCAACACTCAATAAATTTATTTGGAGCGAACTATAAATGTTGGGGGGGGATCTGAAGATTTATTAATTTATTGCTTTTCAACATTCTTGATCATGAGACAACAAGCCACGTTTGTCAGTCAATCCAGAGGCCCCGTCAGGAGGGACTTTGAAGGAGAAACCTTCGATATTGAAGGAGAAGGAGCCGCAAGACTCAAATGGGTCGGCCCCACCACCGATGTCGTCGTCAGCGGCAGCTCAGACTACGCTCAGCTCAACGCTTTGAAGAACGCTCTTCTGCTCCTCAAGCAGGACTTCTTCGCCTCTCCCAGCCACATCCACATTCAAGGAGAGAAGAGAGATGATCTCGATAGAAGACTAATCCTCCTCGAACACGAGATCGACGGTCTTCTCAGACGAAGAATTGAGTTCTCAGTCAAGGATGCTAACGGATCCAGAAACCTTGACTTGACTAACCTACTCAACGAGAAGGAAAATGAAATCGTTGAACTCAACAGAAAGATTAACAACCTTGAGGAAAAACTCAAGAAGGCTGCTGCCAGATAAGCTGAACTCCTATCCAAGCTCACCATCGACAAGGCCCCAGAGTACATTAGACTTAAGGATGACTACGCTGCTTTGGAGACCAAGTTCGCGACCGCTGCTGCTCTATGGAAGAGCCAACTCGATGCTATCAAGCTTAGCTTCCCCCAAGCCAAATTCGAGCTTGATGC
>JAOXNN020198826.1:0-24461 GCA_028571205.2 Hydropsyche betteni | reverse complement strand
ACTGTTACTACTAGCATAAAAAATTAGGCTGATTTTTATTTGAAAAATTTATCAATGACGTGTATGTTCGTTTATCTAACGCATTAGAAGTTTTGGTTGTTGGGGCTTTCGATTCGGCGTCTCTAAGTCATTATCTAATCAACTTTGAGGCTGTCTTAAAAGAGTTTATCGGAATAAGGGTTATGGTTCGATAAATTCTTAAGTTATACTGAATGTCCATCAATGTTAGGAGAAAGGGTAGTTAGTTACTAAAAACCTTGGCTGAGCCATTAAACATATTCTTTGGCTTTTTGAGTTAGGTATTGAGTGGAAGGACTATCATGCAGTTGGTTGGATTTAAACAGTCCTGACAATCAATTATAAATCGACCAGCAAATTAAAAATACGTTGGAATGGAGGAATAACTCATAAGTAGAAGTAGATGTTGTGGAGTGAGTGGTTGATGGTCTATTATTTGAATTGAATAGTGGAGTTTGGTTAGTTGAAATTCTCTCTGTTATTTTTAACTACTTTGAATACGGGATCAATAGTGCTGTTTCGCTCCAACATAAGACAACTTCCAACTTATGGTTTGAATGTCCCCAACAATCCTAACTACATTTTAATGGTTCGATAGTGAAGAGTATAGGTAAATTAACAACTATTAATTGAGGTGACTTTCATTATTTAATAACAGGTAATTTGTTGCGGCTGTAATGTAGATTGTAATAAGCATATTTATGGTCTGGAGTTTTACGCAACTGAATGATGATTTTATTAGCCAGTCAAATCATCTAGGTCGCGATATTTAAATTATTAGGGTTTGTGGTTGTGAGACCTGTTTAGTTAAGTTTAAAAACTGTTACTTGGATGATGGTTTAGTGAGAATACTAAGATTTTTTATTTGCTCAATTAAGCTTCTACCTATGGTCAGTACTAAATCAGATTACCGTTGCATTGGATTAGTGAACAATAATTCTCAATTAGCATCGCCTGGACCTAGGGACTACAGAGATTCATTGATCTATGACATCCTATTATGATTACTAATTATGTTCAGTTGTAAGGGCTTTGACCTTTGTAGCACAAAATAACATCACTAATAGTTCGATAATAATTTAAAATATTATATAGGGCATGATTGCAGAATAATATTTCGTCCGTAAAGCCTAATTGAGTGACCTGGACCTACTTTCCTCCCTGTTGAATAACTACAGACTGTTCTATAAGCAGTCGTCAGATAAATAAAG
Organism: Hydropsyche betteni; assembly: GCA_028571205.2. NCBI lineage: Eukaryota > Metazoa > Arthropoda > Insecta > Trichoptera > Hydropsychidae > Hydropsyche > Hydropsyche betteni. The sequence continues at coordinate 23,232 of JAOXNN020198826.1, read as the reverse complement.
CTGCAGATAGTTCCTATCTGACCGATTTCAATATTAAGACTCTAATATATTGGTAGCGACTAATGGAAAGCAGTTGGCAGGGTTCGCCCAGCTCTTCCCTTTAGATGATACTTGCTCAACGTAAACTGGTTACTTACTCAACGATCTTTATGTGGAAGAACACTGTAGGAATAAGGGAGTTGCTTCAGTTTTGTTAAATTAAGCAGTCAAGTATGGCCAAGCGAGAGGCAATGGGTGGCAGTTTCTGGAGACCGCTACAACAAATACGAAAGCTCAATCAGTCTATAAGAGGAACGGTTGGGTCTTAAATGAAAATGTGGTGACTTATGAGCTCAATCTATGAATCGTCGTAAAAGCATTAACTAAATTGCAATTATTCGCTCACTGCCGACTAATAACTCATTTTCTGTCAGCTTACACCAATAATTAATGTTTATTCAAATGTTTCAGGATTAGGATTGAATTAATTAACATTAATGGATATCACTAGACATCGAATTCAATATCATCATCGTAGAACCTCTCAGTAATGAAGTTATTGCATTTTTAATAGAAACTCTCTCGAAGTGCCTAGTCAATCTCCCTATGTTCCTGTTCGTCGGGGGGAGGCCACAACCGAATGGGTGGTTACTGGCTTTTCGATCTTCCAGGGTACTTCCTCTCTACCGAAAACACCTCCATCATGCGGTTATCCAACCTTTGGGCCATCTCCTACACATAAAGCATATACTCTTCCTTCGAACAGGACACCATACAAGGTTTCTTTGTCTTTTTAGACCCAGCAACCACACTGAAGGATTCCCATCGAGATGACCTCACCTCCTGGTTCATAGATTTTATCTTCTTTCCGATCTATTGGCACATCTCTTGCTTTTCCCGCATTTTGAGAGCCTCCTTTATTCTGGCATTGCGTTCCTGATATTCCTCCTGCTTTTTGACTTGTTAGTCTATCATAGATTTGAGGATTTGGGTGTTGAGCTCCTCTTTCTTCAAAATTAGATATAAGCTCTATTGGGTTGCATCTCGATCTACGTTGCAAGACTCTTGATATTTTTTGGCTTGGTTGAACTGGTCTGCCAGAAACCTGTACTCATCCTTATCCTGCTAACTCATCCTTTCTATTCCATTTTTGAGGATATCCTTAAACTTGTAGTAGGGCATCCTAGTTTCCTTCGCCATCTTGATTTTGATCATCGTATTCTCCAGCTTCCTAATTTCGTCCACATTGCTATTAATTTGCACCTTCATTTTGAGTCCCTCCTCTGCCAATCCTCTCAACTTCACGTTTTCCTTAGCAAATTATTCGAATAACTGCATGTTGCTGGAATTAGCCAATATCATCTGCATGAGCCTAGTTGTACCTTCTTGTCTATAGCGATATTTTTGTTTTATCGCTTGCTTTTCTCTAATTTCTGGATGTATCCCTCCCTACTAAGCACAGTATCCTTCAGCTATCCAATCTTCTCCTCGTAGCTACAGAGTACTCTCCTGTAGAGTAGTTGGTCCTCCTTCTTATTTCGGTCGGCCAGTGCGATGCTGTTCTCCAGTTCTTATTTCTTACGAGCCAATCCATCCCTCGTCTACACCATCAACCTCATTAAATGAGATAACTGCTGCTGGGATTGCGTTTGAGCCTCCGGAGGCTGGTCTCCAACTCTTCCTCTGGTGTTACTGAGTGTTTGGAGGAGTCTTTTGGAGCTGGAGCTAATATCCTAGAGTCTAGTTCGGAGACCGGATAGCTGATGGCACTGTTAGGTAAGGTACTTGACTTTAGCCAGCTGCTTGTAGTTAATATCTGTGAGCTAATCGGTTTCCGATACTTTCTTTTTCATAGAATACTTTTAAATTATAAACACTGCTCCCAATAACGCCTTAAAGACATCAGTAATACTTAACAATATTATTCTAAATACCGTAATCACTATATGGAAATCTCTACTATTTCTTTTCGAATGATTAGAAGCCAAACATACAGTCATCACCTAACCACTCAGTTACATCATTTGGTTGTGTCTTTTAAGTCAGCTTTGGTATATCTTCCACGCTATTCCACAACATTCTAATAACGTTTAAGTATTTTCTGGTACTACTGGTCGGACAGTTTGCAGCAACACATGGGCAGCATCATAGCGATGATCATCAACACTCCCATTAGCATTCCCACATTTAATCCACTTTCCATTACTTCAAATCAAAATATATTATCCATTATTCATTAAATCACTACACATACACTAATATGTAGCTCCTATGCATCAGATTCGGCTGTGCTTTTATTGTGTAGTAGAGTGCCTGGGGATAGTCGATGAATATGGGCTTCCAAACAATATTAGAGATGTTGTACCGTTACTCCTTGCCCGTTCTCTCTGTCTGCTCCACCTCTATTATCTGGTATTGAGAGCCCAGATACATCCCTTCGTACAGCTTTCGTTTATGCTCATCCGTACCAGTCAGTGTCAGCCCTACTATCTCATCCGGACGAATCTACCTCACTCTCTTCTTAATATCAGCGTTGCTCTACCCTGTCTGTCTTTCAGCCGGCATGATAACTTCATCATCGAGCTCAAAATGGTACAGTCGTAGGTGCTGCTGGTGTCTTTCAATACTAAGAGACTATTCTCCACACATTATGCACTTACAGACAATACCGGAAGGGTTGTCAGTTATATTGAGGAAGTGTTGGTTATCTAGGTGGAAGTTGAACTCAAAATAACATCCTGGGTACATAGTGGAGAGAGGCTCCTAGCGCAAATAACGCAATCCAACTTCACATCCTCAGTTATAAGTTAGTAGTGTTCAGCAGCTATCTTGTGGGACTTTCCATCGCAGTCGCAGAGTCGGTTACCCATCGCAGATTATAAACTCACGATAATGTAATACTTATTTCTATGTCAACGGACTCATTATTATTCTTCCATACGCATTTATCACTTCGGAGAATACAGCTTTATGAGTGAGTCAGCACCCCCTGATGCTGCCAGACTGTAATGCTCGTGGTGGACGATGCAGTGGATAGCTTCATCGTATTTCTTTGTATGACCCTGAGTAATTCGAGGAGTACCTTCAAAGTCTGCAGAGGTTAGAACTTACGGATATCCCACAGTTTGATGGTTGCGTCATGGCTGCACGATAAGAACTAGTTCTTGTTGGAGAGTATGGCGAGGGATATTACAGGGGCGTCATGAGCCTGGAAACAATGGGACATCTTGCCTCCGGAGAACACTCTAATGTTTTTGTCTTAGTGAGCAGCCAGGAGGAACCCTGGGTAACTGATAATTCTGAGTGGATTGTTTGTTACTTGTTGGTAGAGACTTGTCCTTAAGCTGAAAACTTGATGGTGGAGGCTGGTTTGGCTGTTTATCTGTCGAAAAGGATGATAGCGTGGGTGTTAAGGAACCCGGTAACCAGTTGCTTTTTAACTTCGTCAGTAATGCAGATGGCAGTGGGAGTATCCTCCTATGAAAAACCTTGAGGTGTTTAGTATTTGTGTGAGTATACTTGCCGAAGCTTTCCAGTAACGTTACAACCTTGACTAGCACCCTCGTCGATATTTAAACTGAACATCCTAATAGCAGAGTCAGAAGATGTCGTGAATATGGTTTTCTGCATATCTCCTTATTTACATCCTACTTGTTGTAGAGAATCTGCCATACAGGTTATTGTCTCTCATCGTCTGAGTTGTCCCATGATCCTCGCAGGTAGTTGGAACCTGGATTTACTTCCTCCTTCGTAGGGAACTTCCAACAGTACACTAATCCTTCCATATCTCCTGTAAAACAATACTCTTCATCACCAGCTATACTGAATACTGGACCAGTATGCTGTCTGACGGTAAGGTAAGATTGTGAGGGAGTAGTGTTTGTAGGGCTTACATCCCATAGCTTGATGAGTTTATCTTCAGCGACGGAAGCTAAGATGGGTTTGGTAGGATGGAAGAACAGATCCCTCACTCCCTCGATATGGCCGGTCAGGGTAGCTGTATTGTTGTAAGGAACGCCAGTTTCAGGTTGAGGTTTTCTGTTGGGTTGGGACTCCAGTGTCCTGTTGTCCCTATTGAGTTTGGTTGTATCTTAGTAGGGCGTCCTAACTACTCCTTTGTCTGGAAGAGTAAGCATGGCCTATCTTTAAATATCCTCAAAGATATCCTTCACACCCAGCGAAGTTAATATCCTTTGATAGCCCTCAAATTTTACTTGGATAAAGCAGCGCGATTACTCTTCGGCTTTCTCTTAGGGATGCTTGGAAGTTCAGGGTTGGCCTCCTACGATTAAATCCTCGCTGGTATGCCTGCTTTCATTCTACATCAACCCTTCCATACCTTTATTGACGCAGACTGAACTCAAGCATTTTATTGCGCTTCATGAGATCCTTTGCAATAAGGTCGGCTGCTTTAAGTTAACCTTCCATCTCACTGACTCTATCCTGAAGAGCCTTTTTTTAGAGTAGCCATGTATTTTACTTATCGGATGCCTTCTGGTACTCATTCTAAAGTAGTGCAAAGGAATACCTGTAGGAACTCCAGTACTCCAACCCAATTGTAGTTGGTTTGGAGACCTCTATTGAAGTTACTCTGGGTTGTTTAAATCATGCTTCAAATTTAAATATTAAATAGGTAACTCATTTATCGCACAGTCAATTGTATTTCAAAATGGTAAATGTGCTTAGATGTTTTATATCTGATCCAAAGGTTCATTCTAGGTAATCAAATAATCATAGAGGTAAACACAGACAGTGGGTTTGTTTATGTAGTTCAGATACAGGTAATTAGACAACTGTAGTTGATATAAATGCATACTACATTTGCTAGTACATTTAAGCTTATCTGCTAATTAGAAATGCGTTTGTTTTATTTTCGTCTAATTTTGGTTATTATAGGATTCCTCTCCTGGTGGGCTACTCAGAATACGGTCTGACGTAGGTTCCGTACCCATCAAACTGATACTTTGAGTTTCGAAGCAAGATTGAGTGCGATTAAACCTGAGATGTTCTTTTAGTTTTGACTACAATCAGCAGCCTGTTGCAGTGGTGAGTTTATAGATGCTGTTTTGTTTATCTTTGTATGATTTTTTGGAGTAGTAGCCGGATGAGTGTGAATATGTGTGGTGAGAATTAAAAAAATAACGAAGAAGAGTGGTCCCCGGTCGGCATTGCCACAGGGGAACGAATTTATCATGAAATAACAGTAGCAGCTATGGGCACCTCTGCTGGCTCACTTTCGTTGGGCTACAGTTTTTTCTTCTTCTTAAAGGCACACTATAAATCTTCTCCGGAAGGAGCCGCTCCTATGATGATGATGGATGTTTTTCTCTATGCGGCTGGTTGTCCGTTTAGTTCGAACACATACCCTACTTCCTCCTGAAATTATATTCGTGGTCGCTCGGGTGGAAACTGTGGGGGTGCTGGTGCCACTTTGGGCGCCCCTCCAGTTACCGAGCTGATGAGGTCTTGCTGGTCTTCGTATGTTACCCTCTGTCGTCTAGGTCTCATGAGAAATAAATAAACAATATAAGCTATGGCATTATCACCATATATTCATAGCTATCCTCATTCTGCAGAAAAATAGCCTACTACCTTTGGTACGATGGGACCACCAAAACAAATACGGTAGAAATTTAGAAATTGATTTAGTTACTTAAAACCTAAAGTAGCCGGCATAGAATAAGACTTAGTTAGAGTACCTTCACTTGGACGTTACATCTTGAAATGGGCAGTAGAAAATGGATTGTTTGAGGAGGGTTCGAATGGTTACAGTTTGGTATTGGTTTCCACGTATTTTCGAAAATGGCTTACCGATATGATAGACTATTCATTCAGAATGATGATGTAAGACTTTTGGAAAGAGACAATATCCTCACAATAGGCATCTTTCAAAGATTTAATTTATCAATAAGCTATAGTTGCATATGGACAAATATTTGACTTATCAGAACAATATTCGGTGTTTCTATGCTGAAGGCACCGAATTCAGGATAAGGTTCGCGTTGTAGGACACCGAACTAAAGTACCAAGGCGAATTTGACCAACAGATATGGTAGACCGAGTCTTCGTGCTAGTCATAAAGTTTGACGAGTCCGTCTTACTCTCGAATTGCGGATAATGTTGCAGCTCCCGAACTTACAGATGTCATCCGGAAGAGCCCCACAGTCCCATCATCGTCTAGGTTAGCAGTAAGCCTTACAAGAGGTGAGTACCAGCTAATCATAACTATTGTATTTGGCGTTCAACAATAGAGTGTGATGGTTATCAACCGTCTTGAGAGGGATGTTTGGTTTTTTAATATCCCAGAACTTCAAACTGTCTTCAAAAGCCAGCATAAAGTATTGCTGCTTATTCATATTCAAGTCTATGGAGAGAGCCTTCGAATTGTGAATGTTCTCTATGGTGATATCCGCTCTGACTAATATGTAGGATACTTAGTGGCGTCTTTAGTGTTTTTCCTACTCAAAATTCTAAGCTTTTTCTGGTTGTTATTTACACAGAACAGTAGCTGCTACTTTCCAGTAGCTTCCATTAGATCCACTTCGAAACCTTACGGAAGCCTAACTACTTCTGTACTCTGTTGCTTGACCAGATCAAACTGGTTGATGGTGTTCCCTCCCTGCCACAATATATCTCTATTATCTATTGAGAGGCTGTATTATGCACAGGTTACTGCTTCACGCTCTATTATATTGTAGCTGCAGGCTCCAACTAAAGAGTTTGTTCTACGAGTTTACTAAGAATAGTTTGATTAGACGTGTTAGTTGCTACAGTAAGGAGGGTCTCCTCGTTGAGGAATGCACACTTAACCAAGTTATTGGGAAGATTGGCAGTGGATCTGTGGGATAACTTAACTCTATCCTCAGAATCATTGTATTCCACGACAGAAAGGTGACTGCCAAGAGATTTCCCTGCAGAGTTTACAGTCACGTAGAACTTTTTGAGCGTAGGGTGTCGTATTATACACGAAGGCTGTGTCATTAGACATTTACAGTGGAGTTCTAACCAAGAGAGACTGAACTACTATGGCTTTAGTGCTGCATAGATATAAAATTCAATATTAACGCAAATCACAAAATACTCAGGTACGACTCGGTCGATACAGTAAGTATACCACTCCTGCTGTCACGACTGCAAACACTACGCCGTATGTAATTAGTTCGGTGTCCACCCCTCGTTTAGGTTGTTACTATCTGCGTTTAACCGCTGAACGGTTGTATACTTGGATATCTTTGACGTTGCCACTTTATCTGCGACTTAATTTAGTTTAGTTTTTTAAAACGGGGGATTACGGTTACTGTTCCGTGATATTGCGAAGGCTATTTTTTCTATCTAGCCTACCATCATAGTATTGGAAGTGGTTGACGCTAAACTGAGACTCCTCTTCGTCCAGACTGGCTGCAGTTGGAACTCTTTTACGAGAGTTATCTTCCCAGAGTTTGTCTTGAGTCTCTAACTGACGGATTTCGTTCTTCAAATCGAATTGATATCGACTAGAAGCAACTTCCGACTAAATTTCATCGCCATAATAGTACTCTTATCTGGCGACCTTTGATCGACTTTCAAATTTTCCTTCCTATTATTAAGGTCTGTCTTCTTCAGTATTCAGGGACTCTCTCCTTGACGCCAATGATCTAATCAGCTATTAGTAGTACTACTTTAGATTCTCTATCTGCTGCTGGTGAGTTTCCTTCTGTACTTGGTTTAGCTATTGAAGTCTTTCAACAGTGAGAGCATAGTTTTTGCTTCTCTTTTCACTAACCTTAGACTATTCGGTGAGTAAATTGCTGGAGAAGAACCTCGCTCTATGCCTCTAGGGCATACTAAATATGGATCTTCCGATGGATATACTGAACACAGCAGAGTCTCCCAGAGAGTCTTTAAGAAGACAGAGCGAAGTTCTGGACCGGAGCAACTAATCGTTAAGATCCTCATTCTATTATTCGATCTTTTACAATTTTTACATCAGAGCTCTGTCTTCATACTACAAAGTACTGATCATACTTCGTATTTTTTGCAGTTATTATCCGATAGTGCACACCTGCCGATCTTTTTCTATGACTGTCTGAATGTGATACTCCTTGAGCTAGTCTCTCTCCTTCTACAACGACAATAACTCCTGATTTATACGCTACATTTCCACTCCAATGAAGTACTATGACTTATTCTGTTCATCCATCGTCTGTTATGATGTCGATTAAACCTACTCGATCTTCTCTTTAAGCTTTTAGATGGCTTCCTCCTTTTATATTATGGCGCTGACTGCTCCCTCTCTTATTCCGATTAGTTCGTTCAAAAGTTGCTTCTTTTCCTCCTCGAGTACGGACAAACGACGCAAACCATCAAGCAAACCCTTGCACTGCTACTTTTCAGGGAAGGTAAATTTTTTGCATAGTATGTTCCGAGCAGACTTGACTCTGGCGATATCGAGGAGTTGCTCTGGGTCCTCTGTGCTGATGGAGGGGACCTAAAGGGTCATGGGAGACTTTTTGAACATTTTTATGGGAGAACTGGAGAGCGTAGATGTTTGTGGTGATGAACTCATTTATTAATCTCATTCCTGTGGTAATAACATATCGCTAAACCAAGAAGGCTTAAAATGAGCTTACTAGGTTATTCGTTGATTAATCCCATCGCTCTAATCAAGGTTCAACTGATAACCCTAATTAAAATTATCTTAGTTTTGGTAACATTCCCTATTTTATAATGCAAGAGAAATAATTGTAAATTTTTCGGAATACTAATTGTTAAAAAGTAATCAGTAAAAATGAACAAAGATCACATAGTATTTATGTATGTGACGAACTAACCATCATGAGGTCGCCAGTCTCAAGTAGATAACCTTGCGGCCCTATCCAAGGCCGTATTAAAATCGAGTATGTTTAACAATTTAACTTGAGGAAATTATTGTTTAGGATAGGACGTAGGTCCGTCCATATGGCCATATAGATTACTGAATCTATCATCCAACACAAAAGTGATGCAGAAAGATCTTAATTGGATTACCAAATAACAAAATACAGCACCGTTCAACCCATATAACGATAAACTACAATAGCTTATCGTAACTTGTATTTTTACTCAATGCTAGCACATTAGTATTTCAAATTAAACGTCTATTGATGTATGGCCTTAAATTAAGGGAGATAGGAGTTATCATATTATATAATGCTAAGCTATTTGGTTAAAACCATTAGGAAGGGTTTCGTCATGGGCATGGCCAGTAAGGCTGTTCCTGTTGCTGACCCTGAAAAGTTATTCGACGAAAACACCTACAGAAATTACGTCATTCACTCTGTCAATTAAACAGGCATCCTCTCCAAACTGTTACAGGTCTTTCACGCTAACAAAGTGAATGTAAGTTATATCGACAACACCAACTACAACATAGAGGCAAATGGAACTCAAAGGGCTGATTTCAACCTCTCTGTCGCTCCCATGAGTCCGTCTACTGAGCGAGTGGTCGCTGATCAAATTAGCAAACTCAACTCAAAACTATAACCAGGGCCTGTCTACTAAGTAGACTGGTATCCTCGAAACAATAAGGAGCTCAATTTGATTGGAAGGGTGTTGCTTGATGTAAAGGATGAGGTAGGAAAGGACTCCTAGCAATTTACAGACCCTGAGTACAGGGCGAGAAGAGACTAAATCGCTAAGTTATCCATGAATCATACTATCGGGGACCCTATTCCGCTGGTCAAGTACACTGATAGAGAAAACGAAACTTGGAGATATTGCTACTAAAAACTGAGGAAGCTCCATAAGCTGTGTATGAGCTAAAGGTTCTAGAAACAAATACAGAAGATAGAGAAGCACTTCAACATCACAAAGGAGATTCCCCAGTTGAGGCATCTGGAATAATATCTATTTGCTGAAACTCAATTCAGGCTTAGACCGACCCACGGCATTCTAAGTCAAAGGGAATTCTTGAATGCCTTCGCCCATCGAGTCTTCTGCTCGACCCAGTATATTAGGCACCATCGAAATCCTTAATATACCCCTTAACCCGATATTGTTCACTAAGTCGTTGGTCATATTCCCCTATTCGCTGACAAATAAGTAGCGGATCTTTCGCAAGAGATCGGGCTGCTAACACTAGGGGCTACGGATAGAGATGTCGCTCAGCTTGGGACAATTTACTGGTTTTCTTTGGAATTCGGAGCTTGTAAATAAAAAAACTAAATGAAAGGATACGGCGCTGGTATCGGAAGTAGCTTCGGATAACTCGCTCACTTTATGAGTGGTAAGCCCAAGTTCGAGCCCTTTATTCCTGAAAAGATATCTCACGAGTCCTATCCGATCCAAACTGTGCAGCCCATGTACAAATACACAGAATCCTTTGAGATAGCATTGAGACAGTTAAGAGAATTTGGAAAGACGATCAACAAGAAGGCAACGATGATTTATGACTTTAAAAAAAAGTAGGTGGTTACCAATAGGCACGTTAAAGGAGTCTACCGAGGATAGAGTGGCCCTCTATTCTGATGATCCTATTCATCAATTATAAATTTAATTGTCGAAACAATATTAGATCTAAAAATTGTGTGTAGTAGGTAGCAAATATTCAACTTCGCGACGCAATTACCGAATAACATAAAACAAAATTAAAACAAGAGGGATATACCTTTATTCGTAAGGGAATTTTCTGACCGTAAATAAATTTACAAAAGCATGTTTGCTTGTTTGGTGAAGTGTATTCGTTCGCAGTTCACTGTCCAACATAACCCTCTCAGATGCTCTATCAAACCCATAAAACCTAAGCTACCATCCACCCCTAACCAACTCGCTGGGTTGCTCAAAACTACCTAATCTAAACTGCGCTGTCAAATGATAAACCCGAAGAATAAGATCATTGAAAAAGATGAGGCTGAACTCCTAAGTCTTATTAATGGGTGCCGACTGTAGACAGACGAATCTCCAGAGTCGGTGCTTATGGATCGACCCCCAGTTATAACTATCATGGGACATGTTGACCATGGTAAGACTACTCTTTTAGATTATCTAAGAAATTCAGACTTGGCCAAAAACGAATATGGAGGAATTACTCAGAAGATCGGAGCATTCAACGTTAACTACAATGGGCAGAGAGTAACTGTTATTGACACTCCTGGGCACCAAGCCTTTGTTAATATGAGGATGAGAGGAGCTACAGTCACTGATATGATTATTCTGGTTGTCTCCGCAGTAGAAGGTGTCAAACAGCAGACTCTTTAAGTTATCAAGCTGGCACAGTCCTCCAAAATACCACTGGTAGTGGCGATTAATAAAATTGATCTGCCTGGAGCCAGTCCAGAACTTGTGGAGAAGGAGTTAGTGGAGAACGGTGTGTAGATTTAGCCTCAGGGAGGTACTGTGCCTGTTGTTCATATAAGTGCGAAAGAAGGAACCAACGTTAATTTACTTACTGAACTTATTCTCGAGCAGTGGAAAGAACAGAAAGAGTAAGTCGATTATAATTGTTCAACTTAGGCTGTAGTAATAGAGGCACGCAATACCGAAAATGATCAGATATGCGCAACACTCCTTGTTCAAAAAGGAACTCTCAAGGTAGGAGATATTTTGGTGGCAGGCACCTCCTATTGCAAGGTCCGTTTATTGAAGAATGACCTCGGAGAGAACCTATAATAAGCTACTCCTGGTACTGCTATAGAAGCTATTGGATGGAAACAGGTTCCCTGTAGCGGATAATTAGTTTTTCAGGTGGAGACAGAATCTAAGGCAAAGTTTATCGTAGATAGGAGACTAAAAACGTAGGAATAGAACAAGTAAAGGTAGATAATGTCGCTTCCCAACACAACCAAACTAAAAATTGAGAACAAGAGGTAGAAAAGAATGCTTTACAGTAATGTGGGAGGTTAAGGATGGTTAACCAAATTTAAGTAGATTGAGGAGAACATGCTGGAGGATATCAAATAACTGCAGAAGCTGGTTTACAACAAAACTGCCACTGAGTCTGATGTTTCGACTCTTCAGTAAAAGAAACAGGATCTGGAGTCACTCAAATTATACATTAATCAGTACATGGGAGATGTTATGCGCAAGTAGGGAACTTTTAATGTCATAGTTAAAACGTCTGATAGGGGATGTGAATAGACTGTGTTGAAATAGATCGAGAAAATAAAGAAGGAGGCCCAATCTAAACATAACATCACTCTCAATATCATCCGAAGTGAAGTGGGCGAGGTGATTGAGAGTGACATAAGAGACGCCTAGATATTCAACGCTCATATATTCTGTTTCGGCACCAACTCCAAACCCTAAGCTATGAAAGCTATGAGATCATGTGGAGTTGTCGTTCATATCCATAAGCTTATCCATACTTTCCTGGATGAGATGAAGAATATGTGCGCTAAATTCACTCAGTCGAATGAGAAACCCATAAAATAGATCGGTAAAGCCACAATCTCCAACATATTTGTTGTCAGTGCCAGTAAAAAAGATAAAAAGACAGCTGCAGGCATCAAGATCAACGAGGGTCGTATTTGCAAAAAGCACCGATTCCGTATTTACAGAAACGGATAGCCGATATGTCCCTTTTTAAAGATAGAAAGCCTAAAGCACTTCAAGTAGGAGGTCATCTAGATGAAACGTGGTGACTAGTGCACAATATTGTTTGACACCTAGGTGTAGTTCAAGAAAGGCGACGTACTAAAGGGTTTCGAATGATATACACTAATAGATTTAATCAGAAGGTTTAAGTGTTATTAAACTTTAAGTACACGAAACCATCCAAAGGATCATTAAACTTCCCATACACCTACTCGACATCCATTTCTAATTTATTGCTAAACTTACGAGAGTTGAGGAGGGTGCCTGTCTAGCTAAACAAATACAAGCTCTCTTTGACGCTGGTTATTTTGTAAAGTCCTTTTATTGTCGCCAATAGCCTTATTAACTTCTATTTCCTCATCATCTTCACCCTGCGTTTAAAGGTTGCTACATTTTGTAAGGGGACACCTGCTTTTCCTCTGCCTGAAGCTTCGACACGAAAGCAGAGGTTGGCTCGACAATAAGGAATGCATAATCTTCGGGATTGAGGTTCTTGAGGTATTTTTACTATACAATTTTCCGAGACTCTATGCGCTTTTCCACGGTATTGTGTTGCTAACGGAATTTGCTGGGGCGGACTATATTAAGCGCAGTGTTTCTGACATTGTTGAGGACTTGCTACATGAGTCAGATTACTATTACAAATATAGGTAATTTAACAAATAAAGCAAACCAAATATATAATTTGGCTTCGGCTGGTGGGAAGCTACTAGGCTTTTAAAAACTGATTCTTAGCAACTTAGCTCTGACAGAACGCTCCAAAATGTTAATGGCAGAATGAATAATGTTTAAATGAGTTAAATTGCAAGTAATATCAAGGGGATTACAACTTTATTGCGAACAGGCTTCGGCTCCGGTTACGGTTTCGACTCCTACTTCGGCTGTAGTCCCTTTATAGCTCAATCTACATGTCTGTTCCGTGGCCTTCGACTGGAACACCAAACCGAATTGCTATTGCCTTCTCTGCTGCCTTAATAATCCGATTGTTGTTCCCTTCGTCTAGTTTGAGTTTACGGGCCTTCGTTAAAGTAGATCCAAAACGTCTCTTAACTTTCTTACGACTCTTATCTCTCTTATTCGCTTCTGTAGTTGGTTAGTTGGCATCTGCCTCTTAGCTTTAATCCCCAGATTCCTTGGTCTTATCCTCCTAAGCCTCAACTACAGGATGCTTGAGTTTGAGCAACTGCTGGTTACGTTCTTCTACGATCCTCTTAGCATCTTGAACCACGTTGTCGAACTTCTTTTTAAGCTTCCTCTTCACTTCCACGCTGGTGACCTCTTCGTAGATGTAACCAATTCCGAAAGCCTATCCCATAAGCTCCAGTAGTTTCTGAGTAGATTAATGCTGTACTGATGGGCTTTAATCTCCAAAGTGTTTCTGCCGAAGATCAATAATATCGATGAGCGCGTCTTGCATATCGATAATTCTTTTCCGATTCTGAGTTTGCTGATGATTTACCCTTGTGAAGATGTAGTCCTGCCCTTAGGTTTACCCATCACAGGTGTGTAGTTGATTTAATTCGACCAATTTGTAAAGGTTGTTTGTTTGAGCTTCGAACTTCAGCAGGTAGGGGCACTTCTCATCCTTACACCTGATAGCAATCTAAATAAGAGGATAAAGTACGAATCCAGCTGGTCTTTGTCTCCTCAATCTCTTTTTATTCTCCACTTCGGCAATCTACTTGAACTATTTTATCATCTCTGAATAAGAGGTAGGGTACATTCGGTTATCAAGGTGGAGTTGCTGGTGAAGAATAGGCTCATACTGTATGATTTAATTAATATGAGGGACGATCTGTGCATTAATAGAGCAGAGTAGCCAGTTAATTAAGTTTATAAATCAGGAGAATAATTTATGGATTGTGGCGTTTAGCTGACTCTCTGTGTCGCCCAGCAGTCTCAGTACTTAGGTTATAAGTACCATCTTGTATATTCGCTGTTCATGGTATTGCAACTTCTTTTCGTACAGCATCATGTGTTAGTTTTCCACTATCTCCCCTGAAATAATAGCTCTTAGCTAGATAGTCACTGATAGCATCCTGTTCCATTTATCTTTCTCACTATCCAGTAGCGTGGAAAGCATTTACAATAGAGCTTTAGGCTATTATCCCTGGTAATCTAAAATGATCTGACAGTAAAGCTTTCGGTGGGCTGGTTGGGTCACGCAGTGAGTAAGCAGATAGACATAAAGCTCGAGGAAGTCATAACTACTGCGGACAGTGTCGAGGTGATCTTGAATAGAGGGTGATTTTGTAGTGAATAATTTGCGAAGATCATTGACGTAGTCTGGAAGGTGGAGAGCAGGATATTGGAGCTTGCTACCGAACTGCTAAACCTTAAACAATAGTTATTTGATAAACGCCTACCTTTTTTATTGTGTGGTGACCTTCGCAATAAAGGTTGGTCTTTTGATCATTCTGTATTTGTTTTATTGGATGCAGAATTGTAGTTCTTCTTATTAATTACGAGCCCATAGAGTACATACAATACATCAAATTTGAAGACTATATGATATGCCATTATTGATAATCTATCCGTTCAAGCATATAAAAAATGATGAGCATATAAGACTTGTATTCAAATTTGATCACTTTTACTCGTTTAGAGGCTCTATCCTCGTATCCTTGTTCTATTATGCTATCTAATCGTTTCGTTAAGCGATCATCTCGCTAACATTGGGCTTCCGAACCAGCTGAATAACACCCATAATTACATCGTCTCCATTGACCCTTATCTGTACTCCTGGCCTATTAACGCACTTTCCTATGTTCTATACTATCTGCTGGATAGTTTTCTACAGGTAGGTCTTGGAGTTTTGGTTCTACATGTTGCTGATAGGCATGTGGAGCTTGTAGTCAGGAGCGAAATATATTCGATATTCGTTCTCAGGCATATCGTTGTTGAGTTCCTGACCCAGAATAACAGAAGTCTCGTAAGTCCAGCATCTGGAAACATTTCTAAGGGTGTATCCACCTATAATAGCACCTAAGCTTACCACCTCCCAACAGCAAAGTTGGAATATTGAAACTCTTGACGTATTTGGCAGCCTCTCCATGTCCTTTCACCGATAAATTGAAACAACCGAGTTTATCTCCAGCGAGGCTGTCTGCTCCACACTGTAGGAGAATAGCTTAGGGTCTGTAGCACTCAATGATTTGTTTTATGACTGGTTTGAATATAAATATGAAAGACTAATCGTCCAGTCCCTCATCAAGTGGAAAGTTAACTGAGTGGTACTCTCCAGCATCCTTACCGATATCATCGATGTGGCCAGTTCCAGGGAAATAGTCCTTGAATTTATGGAATGAGCAAGTCATAACTCTATCCGTTAGGTAAAATGCCTCCTCCACTCCATCACCATGATGAATGTCAATATCAATATAGAGGACTCTTTGGAATGATTTGAGAAGCTAGAGAATAGCTAGAACGCAATCATTAACATAGCAGAACCCGGAGGCCTAGGACTGCTTAGCGTGATGTAGTCCACCTAACCAGTTGAACCCGTACTCGTGCTTCCCCTATGCAAGTAAAGAAGCAGTCACTACATAACATAATATCTTTACCACAGGATCCACTTGCGTAGGTTTGGCAGTAATCGTACAGCCTCTCCATGACGGGGCAGTCTTCTCGGAAGTTGAAGCGGTAGAGCTGGTCCTCATAGCTTGATTTATTTTAAGGGGTCAGGTTTTTGATGAGATCGATGTACTCGTCACTGTGGAAGGTAGTGAAAACCTCTTATGTCGCTTCCTTGCTGTATTTGATAGCGATGCTTCGATCCTGAGTTAGCAGGCAAATACAATAACATCCATGTGTTCGTAGAGCCCGTACTTGCGCACAAGCTAATCAGTCATAGCGACTCTGAGTGGCTTCATGGGATGACCGATGGCATAATTGAAAGTGCCAATCATATCGTCGTAGTAGTACACCACCTTTTTTTTGAACTCCATTTTAAAATTATAATCTCTCCCACTCAACCACCCTTTTATACTTAGCGTCTGCCTAATAAATTATTCTTTAGTCTGTGGATTGTTGAGGGGAGCAGTCTTAAATGAATAAATAGGGTTTTATTATCAATCAACTAAAGGATGAACTGTGTAAACCTTAAGAACGTTTCCCTTAACCAGTCTGAGGATATACAGCAGATTATTTACGAGTTGGACATCCAGATCAATCATAACGATCCCAAGGATATTGCCGAACTCAATATGATAATAAATAAGTACTTGTTCTACCCTTCCGACAGTAAAGCTCAACTGCACGAGGATGCTTACAGACTGGGCGATATTGATAAGGTTTCGTAGAGGAAAGAATTCAGGAGGCGGCTGCTTCAATCGGTATAGACTGTTTGATGTAGGTAGCCTAGGCAACTAATAGAGAAATCTGTCCTTGTTGTCTGTGCGCTAAGCGTTAGGACCTTAGTTTCGCAACATAGCTGAAAGATGTGTAGAATGTTGGGGAATCCACTATTCTATTCTTTTCAGATATGAGGTTTTCGGCGGGTTTTCTCCTATTTTCTTTCATCACCTACGGTTTATATGCTATCGTCACTAATATCTAAGGCTCAACTTCGTGCGGGAAGTCATTTAGATGTATTATTAATAAACTGGCTCTCAGTTCCAAAATGCTAAATATTAATAGTTACAACTAAAATAACTATGAGCTGCAGGTGTGGGTAGGCTTTATTATGATGATTGGTTGGTGTCTGCTGTTCATCTATAAGAACCTAAGGCAAATTGCGATTGAAAATTAATAGGACGTCAAGAATACAACTGCTTCGGATTTCACTGTCATAATTTAGAACCTACCGGCACACTACACTAAGTAGTCTTTTCAGCGAGACTTGGATATTTATGGAGAATGGATAAAATAGAAGATGGTTTATCCCGATCCCTAACAATATCCGGATGATACCTATGATGGTAGCTTCACCATAGCCAAATTCAACAGTGCCAACGCCTATTACTAGCTGCTGTACCAGATTAAACGACATTAGAAGCACGAACCCATTCAGAAGCGTATAGATGAACTGAAGAATGAGCTGAGAGAATGGATACTCTATAGACGAGACCACTCAGAGTTCCCCATAAGTTTATAGGAAAGACAATAAGTTTATGCAGAGTTGAACCGTTTAAAGTTGTAGGATGATAGACGTAGAAGTGAACTCAGCAGATAGATCAGAACCAGTATGTAAGATTTGAGTAATCTTAAAACATTAAAGTTGACTTTCGTGACGTTCAACCATAGCTTTGCTAGAATTAATTTTTAAAATCTTAATAGGTAGACTCTTACGGATTGGTGTATTAGTGATGGAATAAACTCTTCGAAGATACCTATCAAGGATTTGAAGATCACTAGGGCACCCTAGCCGGAGGATATTGTGTGGTAGAATATTGGTGTTCCTACATGGAAGAGGGTGCGTACTGCTTCTGCTACATTCACCGGAGCCATCCTGGTATTAGTTCTTTCCTTTGTTGTTATTTACCGGCTAACAATCATCCGAGTCAAATACGGAAGGTCACTATAGGGTTGGATGATGGCATTGTTCATCGTATTCATCAACGTCCTCCTCAGTTGTAACTCACAGCCTATTTAGACATAATCACTCGACTGACCAGATTGGAGCTTGATTACAGGGCAACCTTCTACCAGATTAGTCTTGGCGTAAAAATTCTAATAGCTCAACTGATAAACTCGATGGTACTGACATTTATAGCTGCCTACTTCATAAAGAAAAACATCTACAAACCGGGTGGACTTGCCGATGATGTGTTCTATTTTGGTATATCCAATGCTTTTGTGTCTCCTTTGGTGAGATACATCAATTTATCCTATTTGTACAGGCGTACATACAAATGGTACTGGTCGAGACCTGGTAACTCTATACTAATTCAGCTAAAAAGATATGCTATCGTTCTCAATTGGAATATAACCAGGATTGGTAGGGTCCCTAGTTTTAGGTTGGCTCAGAGTATGTTTACCTTCTCAAAAATCTACTCTACACCTGCTTCTTTATCTCCTTGCAACCGATAGTTGCCCTCTTTAGTGCGATTGGTATTATTCTGATGTTCTACGTTAATAGGCATTTCTTATTCTATCGGTGCAGGAGACCTCGTGCAAGTTCCAACCTAATAAATAAGTAACTGACTAGAGCTATGAGATTCTGTATTATATTTTATGCACTTGGAAGCATCACCTGGACATTACTCATCCCTCACAGACAGACTAACAGACTAATCATACCAAATATGCTAGCACTCGGGATTGGTATCCTCTATGCGGTATATTCCCGCGTATTCAAATTATTTACAACTTAGGCACACGTGCCTTTAGACTACTAAAAGTAGAAGCTGTTCTTGATGAGCTAGTATGACAGATTAAACCCTTAGACCAGGTAGCAAGCCATAAAATAATTCCATTAGTACATAGAACAGACAGCAAAAGCACAGAATCTATGCATGGAGTAGAAACAGAAACTTCTTACCAACGTTCCAGTACGCAAAGACCATGAATAGATGATAGACTAGCTAAATAAAATGTTTTTTGAGGCAATTCCAACAAAAACTCAATCGGCAGCCTCTCGTCTACCTTAAATCCCTAAATAGTTTTCTAACGACAACCTATTGGATTTCCGGAAGGACGACTGGAACCCTCTAGTATTCTCCATTTTGACCATTTTGGGGAACTTCGATCAACTGAGTAAACTCGCCAAATAACAAGCAGATGCCTAGCTACAAAGGTGCCAGTAATAGAACTAAAGACTACTAAACTAAGTGTGACTCTTGTCAATATTATATTTTGCTCAGTATTAGCTTACGTTGTTCACTGCAGATAGAGTCCTACCGTCTGTTGAGCACTCTCTGCCTTACTTTTGAACTGGTATTGAACGCATTCTGTTCGTTCTATTTGGCACAATCGTAGTAATATTCTGATGCCAGACGAGTTTAGTTGTATTTAGTGTTGTAACGAGAAGATTTCTATCGGCTGCTGTAGTTTCGAGGTGTGTATTAGTCGTCCTGTGAGGTTCTGAAAGTGATGGGTTGTTTGGAAAGGGATTCGTTATGAGCTGAGGCCATTGAGGGAGCCTTAACTCTGGAGAATTATTTTTTGAGTACCTATACGTACTACTCGAGGAGTGCTATCTTCTTTAGGTACCGAGTTTCCTTCTATTTGAGTTATTAGAATGTTGTCTGTATTTATTAGGCATTTCTGTGGATGAGTACCTTCTGGTATTACTCCACCCACACTTTGAGGTATTTCTTTAGCAATGCTTTCCTTTATCCTCTCTTCCTAATCATATGTTATTTCTACTAGTATTCTTACTACTCTCCTATTTAACTACCTTTTCGGTTTGAACTATAAGTCTCTATCCTAATTAGCTACCTACTATTCAGTTACGTCTTCTCCAATTTAGTTATTACCCTCTTCTACTACCCCAATCTCCTAATTTGTTTCAATACCCTATGTTTGGTTAAATGGAGCAGATTGGTAAGTATTTGGAACCCTAGAGATATGTTGGTTCTAGCTCTACTTTTAGCAGCTGAATTCTTCTGTCGGGTGTTATACTTGAGTCCGAGATACCCTGCCAGTTTGAGGTTGATCTATCTAAACTGTATAGCCTTCTAATGATTCCCTACTCTTTCAGATATCTCCGAAAATAGCTACTAGTCAGTTACAGGATTCAAATTAATACACGAATTATTATCGATCTTATTGTGTAGTTTCTCAGTTAGTTCCGATATCTTCTGCTTCTGTCTAACAATCATATTTTATGTTGCAGCTGAAAACGCCTATACGTTCTGCTCACTACCGGAAGCCCTGCTAATCTGAACTACATCCTAGAATAGACTGTCCCATAGCTTATCCTTGGCCCTATCCGAAAATTCTTCCCTCAGGTCGCATACTCTCATAAATACTTGCAGTTGCTACTTCAGACAGCACTTCCCTTTCCGATTAATATGCTTATGCACGTCCATATTCTTGCTGTATTTCACTAGTTTAGTCATTGTCCAGTAGTTCTCCATCATCTCATCGAACTTTGTCTAAAAATACAGCAGTTGCTGCTCACACTCATTATGATGGTGCATTGTTATGGTTTGGCTATCCAAATTCTTTAGTAACCGACAATACCCTACCACAAAGGGTCGGTAGATCTGATGCTTGGTTACAGGGTTACCAGATAGGCAAAGGTTCTCCAATCGAGGAAGTTTGGTTAGATGCCTTAGAGTCCTCAAATCCGAGATATTGTTGCCTGCGAGTGAGAGCACCTTGAGATGAGGGAACTGTCCAATATGAGTCAGATCCTCTATAAAATTGCCACTAAGGTAGAGGGTAATGGTGCTTTGGTACCGACTACCAACCACATCAATTTTAGATATGGCTTTCTGAACGAGAGAAACCTTCCC
Source organism: Hydropsyche betteni (assembly GCA_028571205.2). Lineage (NCBI taxonomy): Eukaryota > Metazoa > Arthropoda > Insecta > Trichoptera > Hydropsychidae > Hydropsyche > Hydropsyche betteni. Next base: position 2,302 of record JAOXNN020198826.1, on the reverse strand, counting down.
ATCCTCCACATTATCGATGACCTTAGATAATGCCACCATATTCAGATGCTTGAACTGAGATTTCCCTCTGGAGGAGCTCTTTTTCATATTAATTCAAATTACATTACGTTGATTCTTAATATTCGATATCAATACAATTAACATGATGTTTGGTAATACTCATCACACATCAATTATACGAGAGAGTTTCTGTATGCGGTTCAGCAGATGGTCGCCCTTCTTTAGGGAGTTCTTAAAGAATACGTTACGCTTGTCAGCCCTCTCTGACTCAATTATTCCGGCAACTTTGTCGATCTTGCAGTGGAGCCTCTTAGCGTCAATACCCGATGCAATCTCCCTGAGTAAATACTGGGTTACTTATCGATGAAGTCAACTGAAACACCGAATTCTCGAGCCATGGTCTCGAGGGTGACAGTTTTGTATGATTAGAGGAACTGACTGTAGATAACCACTCTGGTCTCTCTCATAAAATATCTGTAGTGTAAGTGTAGGTATTTATCCTGTTTAACACGGTCAATGACCCAAACTGAATTAGCGAACTTCTTACCCAGCTTATCAAATAGCTTCTTGTAGTTGCAGTTGTAGAAATTCATTAGATATTCGTTAAGATCCTTGAGTTTAGCCAGGTGGATGTTAGCTTATGGTGAATCGATGACGTTCTTCTTCAGTTCGGATCGACTGAGGAAGATGATGCCTGTGAGTACTGTGTAGAAGATCAGGTCCTCGTAAGTCATGATTTCAGTAGCTGTGAAAGTGGGGATGGCCGATACGAATAGGTCACAAGCAGCCTTGAAATCTCGAACCATCAACAGGTACACTGCTTCGTAGACTTTAAGCTTGTTTTTGCGCTACCAGTCACCTCCCTTCTCGAACAGGGCCTTGCACTCTGCTATAATTTATTTAGCCTTCTCTGAATGAGAACTGGAGTACCTATTTGCTTGCTCTCGAGGTAGATGCGTAGGATCTCTAGGTTGATGTCCATCTTCTTGCCTATTTAGATGGTCTTCTTGAGTGCCTCCTGGTAGATCTTAATAGCCTAATCCTTGTCCCCAATAGTCCTTCTTATGAAATGAGCTTTTGCGAGTATGGCATCACGCACTTCAATATCTCCAAAGTTCTTCTTAGCGTCTTCGATTTTATCTTAGAGTTCCTTGAGTTCCTTGGCGTAATCCTTTTATGGTTCGATCTACATTTAAAAACTTTTTAAACTCAAAACTGACTCCCTTATTCTCTTTCATTTAATATACAATATCTACATACTTAGTGAAGCTAGAAATTGGGTCTGCTTTAATCGAACAAGCAAAGTAGTCAATTCACATTCGAGTTGCTTAGTAATCAGGTTTTACTAATTTACGAACAAAACCAAACATAATTTAACTACAGCAAAGTTACTATTCATATTTCTAAGTAGTTAAACTATCGATCGCTAATAATATATTGTACCAATAAATTACTCGAATGAAACACTCTCAAGTAGCCATGCTATTAATCCTTTTACCTGTAGTTCTCAGCTACAGCAACAATCAATGCCCTGATAGGTGTCTGTGCTATTCTACAAGTTTCTACTGTCTTCAGTGTTTGTCATCATACCAACGAACATCAGATACTCCATTTGTGTGCCCGTGCAGTAGTGGCTTTGTAGAGAAACTACCTCCGGAATAAACATGCTGTCCTAAAAATTGTTCGACTTGCTATTCGAAAGGCTGTGCTTCCTGCCCAGCTAAATACCAACTATCATACAACTCTAAGCAGGATATCTATGTATGCTAATGCAGGTAAAACTTTAGAGACTTGGGATCTGGATGCTAGTGCCTATCCACTATGTATCCTACTCAATACTATTACTACCCTGAGACTATGACATGCTTTGTCTGTCCAGTAGGATGTATTTGTAATGATACGGGATGTAGAGCTTGCCCCAATGATACGTTCCGTATGGTCAAAAAATGGTGGACTGAGTAGATTTATATTTGCCCCTGCAAACCTCCATACGTACAGACATCCGACAATCTTTGTGTTTGCAATTCTGGATGTACATGCGATTATAGTGCTTAAACTATTTCCTGCAATAATGAGTCTCATCGGTTAGTTATTAGGACATTCACTATTTGCGTCAGCCCTTTCGTTGAAGTCAATAATACTTGTGTGTGCAAACTGCCTTACCTATGGGCACTAAATACAGCTACAAATAAGAGAGACTGTCTCTGTTCTTCTCGGACATAACCTACGAAGTACTACGAATACCACAATAAATGTTATATTTGCCCTGAAGGATGTAAATGTAACGAACGGGGCTGCTACT
>JAOXNN020198783.1:0-24471 GCA_028571205.2 Hydropsyche betteni | reverse complement strand
ATTAACAAAGCAATTAGTTCCAGCTCAATGCATACTCGGCAACTTTCCCTTGGGTTCGAGGGATTCAAAGTGGAGGATTCAAATTGTGTCGTATAAAGGGGGAGGGATTATGCTTGGAATAGTATCCAAATAAATATAGTTTCTGTAAACTACGACCTTGTGTATGCTTTCTCTGAGAAATAACTCAGATACCTAGTGCGTAGCAGTGGATAAAGTTACTCCTATAATGACGGCTGCATCGACAACTCGTTCCGAATGAAAGAGTAGGATGTTATTTAATTGGTTTTCAGGCCTTCGTAAAATTTACTTACTGCAACTAATATGAGCTCTGAACTAATACCCACGAAATTTAAATTAAAGACTTTGAACGCAAAAGATAGTTACTATCTAGCAGCTTACATAAAGTATATTGGAGAGTCGATAAGGTTACTGGACTTCGAATTTTTAGATAGTAAAGTTGCTTGATGAATGAATTTCGGTTCAATTTAATTAAGTAGTTAGAAAATGATTAATACAGAGATGTTCAAACTACTTGCTAAAGGTAAATTACCCTTATACATCATTTGTCAGAACTCAGCTATAAACTGAACGAAGTTCCTCACATTAAAGTCAGTGATATGACTTGCGAAATAGTAGTGTGGATTTGTATTGGTCTTTTTGTCTACCCATACTAATCCTTACTTTCTGAGCTGCCTCACCCTCAATTAGAAGTCTTCAGAAGCCCATCCTTTCAGTTTGTTGAGCAACTTAGCTGAAACGAAACCGTACTGAGTCTATTTGTATGTACCTTCTATGCTATCGACATCAACTATGGTAGAGCTTCGTTGAGCTACACAGGAACTGTGCAAATGTACTATCCACTCAATATTGATAAGTTGCCCAGCTTCACTGTTTTTTCCAATGCCCTTGATACATCGTTTCTGAGTGATCTCCAGTATTACCTGTTAATGTTGTCTTTACTGATACGATTGTACTCTTCGATAACGTTAGATATTTTCATTATGCCTCCATTTAGGTGTCTCCTCTTGGCACAGATGTCCAATAGCTTCATAGCTAGACTATGGTAATAGTCACCAAATCCCAGGTCAGTGAACATGTTTCGCTTGGCTGGGTTAACTCACAGCTTACAGATCATGGGGTCGACTCCCAGTTCCTGGCACATATTGTTAAACTTATCCCTAAACTTCGAATCATGGTTGATTTGCTCTTTATACTTCTGCGCGAACTGCCCGAGGTTGTTCTGGAAGTCGAAGTACACCTGCTTCATGCGCTATGTCTTTTGACTCATTAGTTAGGCTCCCTTTTTGGCTTTCTATTCTGCCTACTTCTTCTTAGCAATGAGGGAAGCTTTGCCAGCATACATCATTTGTCAATATATTTTTGTAATATATTATAAAAGTCATTTCCTCTGATAACTCGTATTTGGCTTAGTCAGTCCGTAGTAAGCTTGTTGGGGAATTCCAGTAGAACTGGTCCGTTCTAGCTTGTTATGGCCTCGAATACCTGCCATCATAATGGTGGAACTTTTGAAATTTGACCTAACCGATATTCCCTTTCTGTTGGATTTGTCTTCTAGCACTTTAAATTCTACTTCCTTGTTCACACAAACAGATTTTTTCGGGCTTTTTTAGCTCTTCGGACTCTTCTATTAGAATGTGTCACCAGTGCACATAATATTGAGCATTGCGCAGTCGAGGTTCTATTGCTACTTCTTAAGAAACTGTCTGTAGTCAAAACATTGATAGTCCTACTGTTCGGCAAAACTATCTAATCTTCGACTCTAAGCTTGACGGACGATGGGGATTTGAAGAGAGGGTCTTACATACTCAAGGACTTGTTGTGGCTTCACTTTGTAGGCTCTTCTGTATTTGTTTTCGCTCATTCCGTTAAACCTTTAATTAAGTTATCAACAGTGCGATGGGGAAAAAATATACAGACACTAAACCCAAAACAAAAGTACAAGCTACAGTTAAGCAATAATAGCCTGTTGTCAAGAGTGAGCCTGTCTAAACATAACAACAGCCAGTTAAGCTGTAAGCCTCTGAAGTTAGGAAAGCCCAAAAGAGCAAGAAGCCCAAGCACAATAGGATTATCATAAGAAATTTGGTTGTTGACATAGGGGAGAAGCACTTGAGGAAATTGTGTGGGCAGTATGGGTAGATAACTGATGTGTCCATACCCAAGCATGGAGTCAAAAACTGTGGGAGAGGGTTTGCATTTGTGGAGTTCACTAAGAAGAATATGTGCCTGAAGGCCATTAAATAACTCAACCAGAAGGAGTACAAGGGTAGAAGTATTATAGTGGATTTAGCCGTCAACAAGGACACCTACATAAAGGCTGTAGAACAAAACACAAAGACGATGGAAGTGGAGTAGCAATAGGTTTAATAAACTAATAAGGAGACCTAAGATGTGAAGTAAGTGAAGCAATAAGACACTCAATCAAAGGTTAAAAGGTAGCCTCGATAGCAAACATAGTAAGATCTTAGTTCAACAATATTTATTAGGAACCTTTCTATGTCTGTAAATGAGGAGGAGCTATCCCGATTCTTCCGAAAGTATGGCAAAATTAAGTTTGCTAGGCTCGTAATAGACAAGTAAACCGAATAACCTAAGGGAACTGCCTTCGTAAAATTTAGGGAGTCTGAGCCAGCCCAGAGGTTAATAAATCACAGTCGAGACTACTAACAGTCTCTGAACTCATACTCGACCCATAAACCCTAAATGGACCCTACAATAAATTTGTAACTGGACGGTCGCATACTCAAGATATTCCCAGCTTAATCTAAAACATCGCTGAGCACTAAGTTAGAGGATAGAGACAAGATGATAGAATAGAAGAACAAGAAGAAGCCTCGACCGATAAATAAGATAAAAACACTGGATGAGCTGATAGAGACAGATAAACACAACAAAAGGAACCTGGAGCTAGCTCTGGAAGGTGTATGCACCAGTGAGCCTTGGATGCTGAGAGAAGATCAGTAGAAGTTCGAACAGCTTCGGAAATAGAAGGTGGAGAAACTGAAGAATCCCAACCACTTCGTATCGAACACTCGTATAATCTTCAAGTATCTGGATAGAATGATAACAGAGGAGGACGTTAAAACTCTCTGCTTCAGATACCTGGATGACAAGATTAAACGTAAACAGTTAATCTACGTACGTCTAATATTATGTAGTGCAAACTTATGCTTGATTAATCAAGAACTAAGTCGATAGGCATCGCCTTCGTTGAGTTCTCGAAACCAGAGACAGCCTTAGGGTTCCTTCATTGGGTGAAATAAAACTATAGATAACTGTTCCCCTAGCGAAAAGCAGTTTTGGTTGAGTTCACAATCCAAGATGCCAGGAAGATATCAGTGTTAAAGAAGAAGGTAAAGAAGCAGAAGTGAATGGAAATTAGGATAGTATTTGTAGTATTGGATGTTAATATAAATAGATATAAATACGAAGTCAATAGTCGTCATTCTTCAAGAAAACGCTCGAAGCACCTTCTTATAATTCGGTAGTCATCTATTCCTTCAATAGGCTTCTGGGGAGGCTTTCCTAGGTGATCGGCACTGTTAGCCAGGTAGTTGTTCATGAAGGGGATGGTGTAGTCGGGGTGGCACTGCACTCCAAAGTATCTGTTGCACTTAGAAACTATCACCTCCGATGGGCATGAGCTACTTTTTCCAACCAGATTGAAATTAGGAGGTAGCTTAACAATTTAGTCATCATGGTATTAGCTGCCTTTGTACCCCGAAACCCCTCTCAATGGCTCTAAAAAGGGATGCTCTCTAATCTTATCGTGTAGAATATCGATGTGCTCAAGCTTCCAGGAACCCTTCTTCGCTTTTCTAACTTCCCCTCCGAACAAATTAGAAATAAACTGAACTCCAAAACACACACCTCCAATCTTCATTTTTTAGTTCAGACTCACAGCCAAGCTTAACCTCTTTTTGATTTACTCCACTTGCTAGTGATTGTTGTAAATGGAAAGGCTGCTACCAGGCATAATGACCACATCGGTTTTCTGGAGTTCTTCGATATCGGGATACTCCCGTTAGTTGACTCGATAAGAAGTCCAAACTTAGTTATTGTAGTAGATGCCAAGGTAAAGTGCCTGTTGGTCAATTCTAGGCTGGTCGTATATCTTAGTGCTGAGAGACATAAGAAGTAACATAACCCTTTTCTATTTTCTTTTTGGTATTTGAGATTATTCAGGGGTTAAGTTGAGCCTCCATGGCCACTCTTCAGTATCCCTACTAATATAATAGAACCCTTGGTCCAATAGAGTCTGTCCATACTATTCCTGTATTTTTATTTTTATGTGCAGACACTCTCCTATCCTGTAAGCGTTTTGTTTCTTAATAGCCTCACAAAGGTTCTAGCTCCAACTGTTTATAAGCCAGTAACTGGGGACAGGGTGAATTGGTGGCGTTAAGTCCGGGAACTTGGTTGCCATAAACTCAGCAAGGGAGATGACAACCGATTCGGAGTGAATGACAGTAGTTGGTACTGGAGTGTTGAGTAGGTGGTGGTAGTAAAAGCGGTATCCTGCCGAGTTTTCTGTAAAAAACGTCACCGACGAAGAATTCATTTGATTTTAATACTTTATTGGTGTCGTATTAAAAAGCGTATAAACATCAGATTGCATACTCATTCAGCTGATTCTTCTTAAACTCCGATATTTTGCTCACTTTTTAAATCAACTCTCCCCCCAGTTCTCCCACTATTCTCTCAGCAACCTTGCAGTCTGGGTGGTACATCAACAGGTACGTCGTACTGGAATACTTCTGCTCCCAGACCTAGCAGGGAATCTGTAGCTATCGCACTAGATCAATGGCCTTATTGGTGGGAATATTGTTCAGCGCATAAATTTAAACGTTAACTTGTTTTTGCTATGAATTATGATTATTAGCCTCATTCTCATAAACCTTGAATATTATCTTGTCGCTGGTCACCTCCTACTCCTTGACTATCAGGCTACCCACATCCCGGTAGTACCATTCGTACAGACTTTTAACGTGGTCTCTCGGCATTGATTTCCATAACTCATGCGATTCCCAATACAACACACAATGGCAGATGTTTGGATTCTGTTGGTCTATCCAGATTTACTTGCCCCTATAGTATGGCAAAATCATATGATCGAGCGTCCAAATCTAATAGTCCTTCTGTAGAAACTTTGGCATGTCGGAGGACAATCTTATTTTGATCCACTCCACTGCAAACTTTCCAAATTTCTGAGGAATCATAAGAAGTTATTATACAACATGATGGATAGATAGAAGAGTAGAAGTAGTTAAAAACACTTTTTTTATCAATTATTTTTGCTTTGTTTGAAAGTAAAGCGGGCATTCTTTCCTCCAAGGCCTCCGAATCCTCCCATGCTTCCGAAGTCTCCGAAGCCTCCCATTCCACCCATGCCTCCCATGCCACCCATTCCTCCTCTGGATCCTCCAGAAGAAGAAGGGAAGCTGAATCCACCTGGCATCTCATCGCCTCCGCTACTGAATCCTCCGAACGATCCTCCTCCACCACCTCCGAAGAACATCTTGAATATTTCACTTGGATCAACATTAGCTCCTCCAGTGCTGAACCTCATGCCTCCCATGTCAGCTCCTGGATCTCCATCATATTCCATCTGACCGGAGTCATACATTTATTTCTTCTTAGCATCAGAAAGCACTCCATAAGCCTCTGTAATCTCCTTGAACTTTTTCTCAGCATCAGCCTGCTCAGCTTAGCTTTTAGTTCTATTTTTGTCGGGGTGGTATTTCATAGCCAATGCTCTGTAAGCTTTCTTCAGTTCAGCGTCACTGCATCCCTTTTGGATTCCAAGTATCCCATAGTAATCTTTTTTCTTTGAGGATCTTTCCAATTTTTGGGCATTCTTGATTTTATCTCTCAGATCAGTGGAAGGATCTAATTATTGGATTTTGCTGTAGTCCATGGAGGCAGCTGTGTACTCTCCTCTCTCCATCTGAACTTCGGCTCTTCTCATCAGCGATTTGGTGTAGTTTGGATCTAGCTCAATGGATTTATTGAGATCATCCAAAGCTTTGAGCCAATCCTTTCTCTTCATGAAAGTGAGAGCTCTATTCGAATAAACAATCGAATTGAGCTTTTTGTTAGCAGGATCTAAAGTGAGGGCTTCTGTGTAAGCTTCAGCAGCTTAAGCATATTTATTCTCCTTGATCAGCTCATTTCCCTTTTATTTGAACTGCTCACTCTTTTTAGCACGGTTAAGAGCTAATCTACATTTGTTATTATCCGGATCCAGTCTCATACCCTCTTGGAAAAGCTTTTTAGCTCTTGCACTGTCTCCTCCATAGAGGTCGATGATACCCTTGAGGTAGTAACCGTCAGGGCCTGAAGAATCAACTTACTTAATGAGTGTTCTCGCTTAGTCAGTATTTCCCGTTTTAGCGAGGGTTTAAACCTTCATGAGTTTGAGTTTGCTGTTTTCAGAGATTTTACTGATGAGGTAGTTAACACACATGAGGGCTTCGTTGTAGTCCTCAGTATTGTAACACTCAGAATATTTTTTGTAATTTTTGTCCAGATTCTGGCACTCCTCATACTCATTCTTAATTGTTTGGTCCTTGTCGAGAGCTATAGCTTTTTTGAAGTTGGCGAGCGAATCATCGAAATTCAGCACGTTCATCTGGGCCAACGCTTTTCTCCTGTATGCTTTAGCGAAGTTGGGATCGATAGCTATGGCTCTGTCACAGTCTTCGATGGTCTTTTGGTAGTTCTTGAGGTTGAGGTAGCAAGCAGCTCTGTTTCCGAAGTAGCTAGCCTCATTAGGATTGATTTTAATGGCGTTGGTGTAGGCTGCGATGGCAACGTCGTAATTCTTGATTTTGAAGGCATCGTTACCTTCCTGTTTCCACTGGTCGGCAGTCTTTGACATTTTGAACTGTTTATTTTATACTCCTCCATCTTTTCCAATGCCTATTTAAATGAATTTGACTTCTAGAATATTCTACAGAATTATGGCTGGAAATCGCCCCGTACCCGGCTGAACTCATTTATGACTGATACCCTCATAAATAACCGTAACTCTCAGAAGGAGAAAGTTGAGGGTCAAAGATATATAAAGGAGAGCAGACAGTTGCAGGATCGTTACCAAACAATACTACACTAATTTAAAAAATAGGCAAAGTCGAAGATGTTTGGCTCTCTGAGGAATACAGTTTAATAGTATTAGCATTGAAGGGAGTGTTAATTAAGCCATTTAATTAATAAAATCTTAATTCTTAGAAGTTAATATCAAATACACTAAAATCTCGGTTCTCAGTTGGTACCCTAAATGATGTATGAAAAGGGAGGGTTAAGGGTTGTATTGGTAGGGTTACTTTGCAATTAATAATCTTCCTCTGTTAGTTATCGATAGTACCTGCCAAGAAAATTTTAAAAGTGTTCTCAAATTCAACAAACCTTAATTTCAGTCCGATTTACAAATACAATACAGTTATTTGCCCATTCGTACCATATTTTATGATGGTGTGCAATGTGGAAAAGGTTGACGAGTTGTAAATTAAATCAGAGTCTTTAAAACAGAAATGAATTAAAGTGTCAATCTACAGGAATCATCCGTTGATTAATCAACCCTACTGGTCAGGTGTAAAGATACCATCGAAGACCTCCAAACACAGGTCACCCATCTCGCTCGTTCTAAGTAGATCCTCTAATAAGAGCTCAATGCGCTCCGCGGGATCATCATTTAGAAGGATAGGAGGCTGGAGTAGCTGCAGACTCGAGGTTCGAATTGTGGTATTTAGTCATCGGTTTAACACTCAACAACCAGAAGGACGATTCTCTTCATCAGTTCACTGCCCTCTCTGCTGAAAACTAAAGAATATCGAAGGCTCTCAATGATACCCGCTAACAACTGGCCAGAATCAAGGAGGATAGTAAACGGATTTCAGACATGAATATTATGCTGCTTTCCGATAAGAAACTCCTCACCGATATTGTAACCGATTGGGAGATGTAGATTAGGCAGAAGGATATTGAGGTTGTTGGGCTTCACCATAACAGATCTGTGCTCGAAGGCAGGATTGAGGACTATAAAGCGAGCATTAGAAAGGTGGAATAATTGTATGAGAAAGAGATGGTCCATTTAAGGAACCTCTTATAACGAAGCAGATAAGTGTCTCGTAATGGGGAGGATCATGATGATATTTTAAGGGGAAGTAGCAAGCATAATAGAGGACTGTCTTTGACTGGTAAGTCAAAGATTAGTAGGAACAGTCCGATGCTGCGAATAGGATCAATAGGTAGACCGAGGTAGCATAAGCTAAGGCTAGATACTACAAAGTAGGACTATGAGGGCCGTTAGATGGGATGCCTTACAAGGACAGGTTCTGCCCAGTATAGGTCCCAAACTAGTTTGTCGAGGGAAGTTGCCGATATTTACGGTATAGTGCAAAATAATCGGAGGCAGGGTTTCGAGGGTAGAATTTGATAGTATGCTTATTCCAATAATACGATAACGAATTGGTTGCTGAAAATATATCAATCTCCAACTTGACAGGGGCTTGGCTCAATGAGCAGATGCTTCGAAACTAATAAAGTCTTTGAAACTTTCCTAAGTTTAAAAACTTAGGCTGGTTATAATAATGTCTAATATCAATACTCAATTATTTCTCAGGGGAGAATGAGTCGCTCTATCTATTGATGCTAAAACCTTGTATCTTACTTCACTCCTCCACAATCATGATTACGCTCGTCATAACATTTAACCTTCCCAATAATTTCTATAATATATTTTTGAATGGACGATCACCAATACCACCACCAGACGAACCAGCAACAGATCTTCCAAGGCCACCAATACACCACACAGTGTAGTCTTCTTCTCCATCTGGGTCGCCAAGGTCTCCAGGGCATTCTCCTCAATGACGCCACCCCCATATCAGCTGATGGTGCAAGACCTCCCACAGACATTTCCTGGGCTGATTCCATCGGCATCATCATTGATGGGGGAGTTCCTTCAGGTTTAGCAGCAGTCATTTCAGCCTCTGAAGGTGTGGCCATCGCTGATCTGCTCATGGCGCTGGCAGTCTGTCCACCATCGTTCGCACCTTGAGTGATGGTTCCGAGGGCTGACTGAAGGTCTCCGTTCCAGTCCATCTCCCATTCCTTGTCTTGCGCGTTGATGCTGCTGAGAAGCAGCACAAAAGTAAGTACCAATCCGAACTTCTTCATTAATTGATTATAACCAAATGCGATTATAACATTTATATCTTTGTCAAATTCTATGAGCACTTCTCGTTCAGTTCGCAAGCTCAACAGAAGCAACCTACCCTAAACTTGTGATCGAAGGCCAGGGATACTCTATGATGTAATTTAATAAAAGGGTATTTTTAAACATTAAGCTGGTTCGTATCGAGTGATTCCCAGGCTAAGTCTAGCGCTTGGGTGCGGATTTGCATTTAATGGTACAAAATATCTGAGTATTTGCATTTTTCAAATTATTGAACCATCTGACCAAAGAGCTATTTGATAAATATTCAGTTAAAGGGTCATGTTTCTAACTCTGCTGAGCATCAGAACAATCATACAATCAACTATTTAAGCCTAAGTTGATAATTTTCTATGTGACATGTCGAGCCATCTCCAACTCTTCACAATCAAACTTGGTTTTATTTTGTCTTATGCCAACGATAGGAGAGCCCTCCTAAACTTAGGACTCTTAACGATTGATAATTTTGAATGTGAGAGATGCATGATCTGCATTTTCACCCCCCTTAAAATTAGGAATCGATAAGCCTCCTTTTTAAATTCACATCAATAGCTCCTCATGCTAAGATTAGGAAGCAATAAAAGTGGGAAACCTTGTTACTTTTGTCTAAGACAAACGCCGTCTATTATAATTCCTTGATTAACTTACTTTTTTGTTATTGTCGATAGATTTCTAACGAAAAATAAATAGTAAAGGTAAAACACTATTGATCTTAAACTATCCTATTGGCAATATTCGCCTGCCTTCCGACTATTCGAAATTATTAACAATAATGTGTTATTAAAGTTATACAGAAAATATATCACTAGTAGAGGTTTAGGTCACTCATAACATTCTTTTACACTGCGCTTTCGGCTGTTTATTATTATTAAATTTTCAACCAAATGCAGCTTGAAATCTACATCATATAATATGTACCTGTGAACACCGGTATCTTTAGCCCTACAGTTTGCACAAAAGATGACTGAGAAGGGTAGATTGATCTGTAGATAGCTTCGAATCATCATATTTCGATTTGCATATTTTGCCAAAAACCTCTATTTAGGAGGTTCCTCTGAAAGGAAATACTCCAGTCACCATCCGATACAGAATAACACCCAGAGCCCAAATATCTGCTTTACTTCCCGAGTACCAGCTCCTCTTTACGATTTAAGGGCACATATAAGAGGGTGTTCCGCAAAACATTTTCAACTTCCTCTAACAGTTAGTAGCAAACCCAAAATCAATAAGAACCACCCTATTGTTATTAGCCTCGTCAATCATTACATTGTCAAGCTTTAGGTCCCGATGAGCAATATTATTGGTATGCAGACACCCTAGAGCTGACACTAACTGTCTAGCTATGCTTTTAACTTGATCTTCGGAGGGTGTTTTCTTCAGAAACCCTGCGAGTGTTTTCCCCTAAACATACTCCAGAACGATGTATAGGTGGTTAGTGTCTTCGAAGGTGTAATGCAGTTGGACGATATTATCATGGGAAACTTTCCTCAATATATCTATTTAGCTTCTGACGTTCTCCAGTATCTGGGGTGCCAGAGGTTTTTTGAATATTTTGCAGGCGTATTTAGAATCATCCTTCTGAAATACCTTGACAGAAGAATAGCTTCCTTAGCCTATTTTATGCATCTGCTTGAAGTCAGAAATGCGCACGGGATCGTGGGCGATTCCAGTAGAGCTTTTAATATTGTGCGTTGTGGGTAATTTGGTTGTAGGTTTGGTTATTCTACGATCTATTGAAACTTTTCGAATTTTCTGTGCCGACTTTCCCCCGATTTGGGAACCACTGGCCATTTGCAGTAGGGATGGAACGCAAGGTCTGTGTTTGGTAGTGCTGTCGAGGCTCTTTTCTAAATCAAAAGCAGCATACTAAAGTTCATGAGTGTGGAGTTATGCGATGCTATGGTAAATAGTTGCTTGGAAAGCTCTGAATATTAGTGGTAGCGTACTGAACTGGGACTGAACGGCCGAGAGTTACCTCTAACCTTCGATCATTTCGCAGTTAATTAATAACAAGAATAAAATTATTTTTTCCGCATTATATAGGGTTAGCCTCATGTAAAACTTCAATGTTGAAGCATCTGAACTTAATCTGATGCGTAGGTCATCCTCACGCAGAAATATAGTGGGTCGTTTTGGATGGGGGATGTACGGAGGTTGAGTATTTTGCCGTTCTATTTCTTTATTGATAGCAGGTGATAGAAAGGATCGTAACTGAAATAAAGAGTTTGGCCTTCGGAGAATCTCATCTCAATATTCTGGAATCCGCCTTTCGGAAGAAAAACGTCTCCCTCAGAATTAAGTAGATAGGCTTTTTCAATAGACCCTACATTACATAAAGGCTTACCGGAAGAACCTTAGAACCTTTTCTATTGCATCTAGCTCAAATGCACGAGACCGACTGCAAGCGTATTGAGACAGCTAAAGTTCCTACACTTGTTTATTTTAATAGTCCATTTAGATATTTTAAGGGGGTGCAATTAGACGTGAGGCTAGGCTAGGGCGAACTGTGGGACGGTAGCATTGATGGTGGACTTTACAGATAGCTTCGTCTCTGAAACTTTGAGAGCAGAGTGTCGAAGGGCAAGGAACTTTAATGGAGTTATTACTGCATCAGGTCGTTTGGCTCCTTTGAGGTTCTTTTCTATGCTATGAGATACAGATACTCCATGTTTGGTTGCATCTTCAGTATCTAAGCGACTCAAGTTGAAATTGACTTTCTTTTTGATGGGTGTAGCCTAAAGGGAATCATCCACCCTCTGTACCTCCATTTCCATGGAGCCAGCCATCACTTTTTTATTTCTAATTGTAGAAGTAGATAGATTGCCGAACTCAGGGTAATACTTAGGCAGTCTCGCACTTTTTTGATAAGTGTTGAGTTCAAACTGGGAGTTTTGAATATTGGTTTTGGCTGTAATTTTCTCTTCCCTGATGGTATCCTGAGCAAAGTCCAACCTATCCATCGCCTACTTAATAGCATGCCGACAGTTATAAGTCATATACTCCAACTTACTGGCCAGAGCCAATATTCTTGAAGAGTTGCATGCTACCAGCTGCGAGATCTCCACCATGTTATTCTCATCATCAAACGCACTATTATCCAGCACAAACTTCACAGACTTCATAAGATCGTCCAAATTAATAAGCTTCTTCATTCTCTGAGTGTCGAGTTCTACGCCGAAATCTCGTGATAGTTCATAGCGGACATCCATTTAGCTTTGGAGGTATTCTGCGTACATATCGACGTGGTTTTGGAAGATGCTGAGGGATTCGTTAAGAACTCTTTGTTAACCTACTGTTACTATCTCATCTATTTTATCACTTCCTTCACTTCCCCATGGGCTGCAGCTATCTGTTTCTGAAGGGGTGCTTTATCGAACTTCTTCCCGTTTCTGGTGTAGTCGTCGTAAAATTTAGCCAGTGTAATCACTGGGTGGAACTTCATAGATAGCAGTCTTACTCTGTGTATTTAGCTGAAGCAGACTGAACAGGCCAAAGGTTTGTTCCTACAGAGAGGGTGGAGACAAACCAAATCCAAAGGTTCCTCCTGATGCAGACCCTCCCTATCACAGAAGAGGAGTTGGTTAGGCCGTTCGAGGTATTATCGCAGTTGTGTCATGGTAAATTTTATTTTAACAGATTAGGTAATTAGGCAATGAGCAGGCAAACCCTCTTCCAGGAGTATAAGAAAAATGTAGAGGAGGTGCTCATCACAACATTCTCAGTCACATCCTGGGTGCTACTGCTGTTGGTAAGCATCTGGGTGATCAGTGCAGGAAATAAATAAGTTAAATGGCATCTGAACAAACTGGAACAGAATTTGAAGCTTAAAGCCCTCTATGAAATGGAAGTACTTGAAATGAAACTCTAAAAAATAGACCATATGCTGGATAATATTGATACTGCATCGAAGATGCTTTTGGAATAGTGTGGAAACTGCAGCCAGAAGGAGCTGATGATCAGCTATGCTAAAGACATGTACCAGATAGAGCTGTCCAGTGATCCGATGGCCTTCATCTTGTTCGTAGAGCCTCCTACATTCGTTGTAAAGCCCCTTATCCTTCCATCTCTCAACCTCACATAGTTCTCCAGCAGACTCACCAAACTCAACAATCTGCGTAGCTACTGGAGGACGGTATTTGACGAATACTATATCAGCTGCAGAAAATTCTCCATTAAGGACCGTCTGTGCATAGCTACTTCTAAAAAATATCTATTCGATTCCGGCACGAACTTTAACAAAAGTTTGGTGTTAAATCACTAACTGTTCGCTACCACCATTAAAAACCGGTCTATTTCCTCCCTCAAGGATCATGTCAACCAGCTGTACAGTGAGCTGCTTCAGGATGGAAAGCTTGGTATGCAGACTCAACCAGATGACTCCTATTGGAGACAGTGCGTAGAATCTTACTTCGCTTTTAGAAGGTACAACTTCAAATGTTATGGGGTCGAACAAGCGCAGAGGCCACTTCCAATCGTTATGGTACGGCAGGTGATTACCCTTCCCATCTACACCGCCAGTGACAAACTAAAGAGAGCCGAATAGTAGGATGACGATATGGTAGAGTTAGCTATATTTCCAGACTACATGGAATACCATTAGATTAGCCATTTGATCGACAGATAAGACGCAATAGTCCTGTAGAGTAGCCGGATCATATTCACTCTTCTACTGGCGTTCTGCCTCAGCAACCTACTCCTCAGGGTTTACTTAAAGCGCTCCCTACAGCATAGTGTCAACCTACTCAAAGCTTCCACTCCCAACTAAATTAACCAACACAGATAGCAACTCATTGAGGAGATGGTGCCACTGGTAGACATCAGTATTAAGTACAAGTGGCTGGATAAACTGGCTTTGGGAGTAGATAAAGAGGAGGTGTTGCTGGAGGGAGTGGAGCTGTTTAAGGATTTGCAGTAGAGCTACTACAATCTACTCACATTCATATACGCTGAACTCATTTTCATCTATGAGCAGACACTGCGATACGGATAGTCAGTAGTTTTCCACTAGAAGCTGATAGTCTTGAAGATAGAGAAGATAAAAAAGACGAGGGCAGACCTCAAACAGATAAACTAGGTATACCAGTTGGAAATTAGTAAAGCTAAGGCGCATTTCAAGCACCTGTCGTACAGTCAGAGTTCAGCACAGGAACCCTCTTTCTACTTGGATAGGCTCTAACAGTTCGAATAGAATTTCGATATTGATGAATAACTCTATGACTACAGCACCCTCATCAAGTGTAAAATACGTTCTGCTTTGGATAAACCTATAGAGTATAGAAGATTGCAGCAACTACAGAAGTCAGATAGTGACTAGATACGCAGTGAAGCTTACTACTTATCGGCGCTCCAGTTGGCTCAGAACAACTAGTACTCCTGTCGGTAAGTACTCTCTAAACTGTGGCTGGGACTTGTACGAATTATACTATGTAGACCTCTTGCCAAACAACTGCCAACTACAAACGCAAAAGTCTGATTCTAATTAAAGAGATTATGGAGAGTGAACAGGGCATCAGTCCCAACATCTTCTAACTGAATAAAATGATATCCTACTACAACCAGGAGTGTAAGCACATGTACGTAATTATCGATAGTTTCGATGGTCTGGACTAAAAACTGACTAGAAGTATGCTGGATATGATGGTGAGCTACCTTTCTAACAGAGACTTCATGTAGATAATTAACGTAACTTCCGATAAGTGCAATAGAGTGATCAGCCTTGCAGAGCCAACTGCCAAATAACTGTTTACTGAGCAACTGGACCAACTCACCACAATGTGCGAAGGCTCCAAAAAGAGCAGGTCAATAACTGAGAGTCTACTTCTAGTATTTCAACGATTGATGAAAGTCAACACAGAATCATCAAAGTATTTGGTTATGGTGCTATCTTAAACTACGCTGAGCGATGTTCGTTCTGAGAGATAATCTTACAAGAAGAGCCACTTTCAGTCGTTTGAGATGACTAATACGTACATTCATTTAGTGGTGATGGGAAATAATGTTAAGAGTGAAGCCTTCCAACGATCCAAACTAATAAAATGCTTCAAGTAGGCCTAGTCAGTAATGATGATCGACTTCAAGAATTTCGATATGACGTCCACCACAGAATAAATCAACATCTTCTTTGAAGGACACTGATACTAATCAACACTAACAGTTTAGTTTACTGTCATAGTATTCTTTGCAGTTTAAGTACTAATATTAGATTTGCATTTAAATTAATTCAATTATGAGTTTCCATATTACTGTTTGGTCGTGCTCCCCACTCATCCACTAAATCAAGGCTAAAGTACTCTTTTCCTTATTCAGGGCCTCTACTGCAAAGTCTTCATCGGGGATCAGACCTTCCCCACTAAACCCTTCAAGGGAAAAGGGGAAGTCGCCGTCTGGAACTACGCCTTCGTAACTTCGGCGAAATAAAACTTCTTCAAAATAGAACTCTGGAGTGATGGGCTTTTCAAAGATGTCCAAGTAGGAGAGTGCATCATCAATCTTTCCAAGTACCTGAATTCCCCAGGAATGAACCATAACGACACTTTTACCATGAACAGGCAGATCTAGCAGGTTGCTCAGATTAGCGTTGGAATAACCTTCAAAAGCTAAGGTCATACTCAACCAGTGCCCGCGAATACTTCCTAATTGCCTGTTCCAAAGGCTCACCAGAGCCAACCCAATCACACTCAACAACCCTAACAAATATCGAACTTTAACAGGCGAAACTCTCAAGGGCCAGTCGCTAAAACCATGTACAATGTACCGATACCTTATTCCCAATCGACCGTTAACTTATCCGTTGCTGAAGGTTATGCGGCTAAAATACCATAACCAGCACAAGCTGTACTGACTAGCAATTATCGTTAAGAATTAGCCAAGCAAAACCCTCAAGCTGTAACTATACAAATGGGAGAATTCGAACAAGCTCAGCAAGCAGAATACCAAAGGTTACAGCTCGAACATAAGCAGAGAATTGCCCAGCAACAGTGGCAAGTACAGCAGCAATACTAACTCAAAATTCAACAGCAACTACAATATCAACAACAACAACAGCAACAGCAGCAACAGCAACAGCAACAGCAGCAACAGCAAATACAACTCCAACAACAGCAGTATCAACAACAAATCCAGATTCAATTACAACAGCAAGAATACATCAGACAACAGCAGCAGTACAACATGCAGAAATACCGACCAGGAATTTATCAAACAGCTGAAAACAGGACTACTCTGGTAAGAAATTCGAGTCTAAATAAGATCCGATAAAGATCTCGATCAAAAGGTTCCGCAAATTAACAATATTACAGGGCACAGATTCCTGCTCGCGAATCCACTGTAGCTCCTACCAAAAAACAGGAGTCAAATGCAATCGATGTTGTACGCCTACTTAACGAAATCCCAGTGACAAATGACGCTATGTATAACGCGCAATATATTGTAAACGAATAGTTGTGATCTTTGTGCCAATAAATTTATGTTACATAATTCATCATATGTAAAGAAATTCTGAACTGCAAGGCTGGCAAATAGCGTTATGGCACTCCTTATCGTAAAAGTAGGACTCAGTATACTATAGACAGATATCGCAACGAGAGGAGGTTTTTTATTAGGACTTTAACAGATACTCTGAAACTGTTATGAACACCAGCTCATGCCCTAAGTTACAGCTGAAACTATCTTCGGGGTTACGATATATTACTTGTTTTTTGCAGCACATCAGACAGTAGAGTGCAGAACAAGGGCCATAACGCATAGTGCAGGAATACTTCACATTTCTAATTCTCCCGCATTTTATGCACTTTCTACTGGTTTGTAAGTTAGATCGAGCAACCTCCTTCTAAGAGTCTGGTTTGAGAGCACTACAACAACTTTCACATAGCAACTAACCTTCCTTATCCAGATCAACTATTGATTTCCCAAATACTGGGAGAGGTATATCTTTGAAATGGCCTACTAATTCAGGTAGAAGCTCAACAAATGGAGTTTTAAGAGGGACCAGTGCTCCATTTAAGGGGTAGTCATACAGCACCCCATAAATGGCTTCGTAGTATTTAAATAGAGAAAATCCCATAATATTGAGTTTGTACTCACTTTCGTAAATCCTCAGTTTCATCGCACTATTACTGCTGAGTTTACTACTCCCCACATAGATGAACTTCAGATGCAGCTACTTCCTCATGCATGGTAGCTCAATTTTGTTCTTCTACACATCCAGGTACCTTTAACTTAATTCAGTCTTAAATTGTATTTTGTATTTCCTACTTAAGTCGCTAGTCTCCCGCTCTTTGGATATAAACCCGAAGCTCAATATCCCATTGTAGAGAAGCACTTTCAAAAAAGTAATTTTATCTGTGCAGAACTTTTAGATAGTGTAGTAGTAAGTCTCATCGATAATGTTGGCTAGGGCGTCAGGCTTGTTGAGTTTGTGGAAGTCCAAAGTCCCCAGCCTAATTGGCAGACTCAGCAATTCCTTATTGTAAATAAATCTCGTAAGGTTATCCTACCCATCGATATATGAAGTCAATATGTGCGTTTCAGCCAGTTCAGCCAACTAAAAGTACTTCCATTTTGTAATAAATAGTTTTAAAAGGTTGGATGTTTTCAGAAAACTCCTGTAAAACAAATCGTCAATTACATACTTCTTTCTCTTAAAATTCAATCCGAAGGTTAAGCAAGTGAACCTCTAGTTGTTGAAGTACAACTACTGGATCTTTTTGTTCGTTACGTACTCTATGGGAAGATTACACAAAAGATTCCCTGAAACGAATACAGGTTGCTTCTACATGTGGTTTTTGAAGAAGGCAGTAAGGTATCGTCGTTAGAATGTACTATCGATTCTCTACGTCCAGGCTGGTTTCATCCTGAATGGCTTGATAAGCCGGGTAAAACAGGCAGCGATTAGAACAGCGCACCATACTGGCATCTCAGGATAGGTGTGCCTATTAATAAATTCTATGCAATGTTCGGTGATATCTAAGGCTGTGAAAGTGATATCTAGGTTATTAGGGCACACCTCGTAGAACTCCTTAAGTTTAATATCTTTGGGTAGATTCATTTATTTGATCATAGACTGTAAGTATCTTTTGAATTTGTCAACTCCAATAAAACTGGTCATCACTATCCCTTTCCACAATGCCTATTTTATCTGAGGGTCTCTACTGTAAAACAACAGTTCTTTATCGCTTTCTATCGTATATGTTTATATTATGTGTCTAACCAAATAGAAGTACTGGCTAAATAGTATTTGTAACACCCTTCGACTCTAGTCTTTAACTTTGTTGCTTTTTGCCAAAAAGTCCTTATTTCCGTATTTTAAGGACATTCTCTCCGCTATGTACTCTTAATATGAGACTGAAGATTTCCGAGTTTAGGAGGCGATCTCTACAGAAACGATATAGTCCATGATGGTGTAGAGCTCATCCATAATAGCTTCTCTGGAGCCCTCGAAGTCAGTTCGAATACTGGCGCTATGATACTCTAAATCATTCTTACTGGTGAAGTACTCCAAACTATGGAATAAGTCGAAGCGATTCTCCCACAGCGCCTCTTCAAACTACCTGACCCTACATTTGAAGGGGAGGTTCCATTTAAAGTTGTAGAAATCCTTCTCCATTTTCTGAAAGTTTATCTCAAACATATTCTTGCAGGTCCTGACCTATTTCATGATGCGGTGATTATCGAAGCCCGCTGCTATCATAAACATTAGCAGTCCGTGCAGAGAGGAGCAGGTCACATGGGTGATTTTAAACACTTTCTGTTGTCTGGCTTTTATTTTAAGATTAATTATTTACCTGACCTCTGGATTAATGGCAAACTGAATATAACCTAAATTTATGTCAGCAGGAAGGTTTTTGAGGTTATTACTGACATACTTGTGAAGGTCTGACTTAGCAACAATATAAACTACGAGATCTGCGAAAGTGAACTTATGGCTGGCGTCCTATTTTTTATTTGCCTTGATAATGAAGTCAGTGATATCCTTAATTAGGTGCTCAGTCCGGAGGGCTTAGTATGCAAATATTGTCTACTTAACTAGTTTATAAGTCTCCAGATAGTACCTTCCGCATACTCCCTGACTCTGAAACACTAAGTGTAGGTTGGCGTCAACACTATTATTAAGAGTGTTTTAGATGTATTCTGTAACATCTTGCCTCCGTTTCTCGAACTCCATATCTTGGGTCATACTGAACAGGTCCAAATCATCAAGTTTTTTGACAAATGGCTGATACGCGGGTAACCTCTTGAATGTAAAATACTGTGCAAATCTCGCCAGAGACTCGATGATCTAACTATTACAGCCATCAGTCTACACTATTTATTGCGACAGAACCTCAATATTCTCGTCAAGCCTAGTGATAAAATTGAGGAGTGCAGCTCCGTCATCCCTCTTCAAAAAGGCGTAGAACTCAGTGAAATGCATTTCCATGACATGTTTAATACTTGAGCTGTGGTTCCCTGCTTTTGTGTGGGTGTTGAACCACCTATTGATGAGCTTGAGTAGGTCCCGATAGTCATCCTATAATGTCAGACACTTTGAAAATATCTTGTATCGTTTGATACTTTTAACTCTGCTCAATAACGCTTTAAACACGTCCTCTACTCTGGCCATGTCTGCCTCTATTTCATTTTTTGGTTAATACTAATTAATCCCTGTGAGTTTCTTAGCATAAGCATTGTACAGGCTGTAGTCTCTCAATATCTTCATTAGTATCATTTGCACATAGTCGAGTGTAGAATAGGTTATCTATCCCTTTTCATCCCTCAAACTTTAGATCATGTACTTGTACATACTTACATAGTTGTATTAGTGTTTCATCATATTTCTATACAACCCCTTAAGACTCTCTCTCAACTCGGTGTACTTCTTAAGCATTTGTCCTTGCTGGCCCTCCTCAAACAAAAACTATCCTATTTTGATGGTCTCAGGGTACAGATACATTCTTTTGTACATGCACTACTTGGCAAAATTTTAGCTAGATACCATGTAGGTTTACAGCAGTCCTTTGATAAAACTAAAGAGGGGAAACTCATTACCCGGTACTATTTAGTTCCTAGTCAGAAACGATTAGTTAGGTTTTGAAAATAACTGGAGTTTAAGTAGTTTCATGATTGGTAGCCGAGATTTAATGGTTTCAACCAACTATTCTTTCTTTATTTACTGCAGTCTTTTCTTATACTAGTTGGTATCTTCTTCGGGATCCATCTGACTTAAACCAAAACCAAATATGTGGGTTTTACTGCTCGGAGCATGGCAAGAATAAATTGGACGAATCTATTAGTTATCGAGGAATTTTATGGGGAAATTAGAGAGAACTCCACCGTCAGTAAACCTGTGTCCTGTAAGATCAACCTCCCTCCTGACGTTTTCATAATGGAGGTAATAGTATCCCCATTATTTCTTCCACTTTAATGCTTCAAAGGCAATGGGAAAGGACGCTGTCATTTGTACAGCTTTGACCACAGGCAGGTTGGGGGTACACCGATGGTTTAGAAACCTAAGAATTTTATCTTCAAGATCGACTCCTGTGCATGTAAACTAAATCCCATTAAAAAGGTAATATTGTTTCATATTGAGCTGTTAGCTAAGAGTATCTAGCTGAGGCTCTAAGTTGAAGACGTAGTTTGGTTTGATTCGGAAAACAGAGAAGAAAAGCTATCGATTGGTATTGAATTTGGTTCTGAGCAGCTTTTTTAGGATCTGCTTGGTTATTTCTTTTATGCAGTTTCCTTTGAGCAACCGAGCTTCCAACAAACCGTAGAAATTGATCAGTAGATGCCTCTTCTCTACTCCTACACGTACTTTATTCTGGCAAAAAAATCCTTTTTTCTCGAAGACACTACATTCTTTTTCGATGGTGAACATATTCTTAAGTGCTTAGTTGTCTCCCATTAGAACATCAACCATCATGTGTATCGCCTCCTCATCGAATACCTTGTCATCCAGCACATCGTACATATCCTTAGTCAGTAAACCGGTATCATGCAACAGCTGTCTAAACCGAGCCTTTAATGTATTATAGTCTTGTTAGATCTAAGGGGTAACTTCAGACGCATCCTTCACTGTACGATCCAGTGGAATCAGCTTCATATTCTTACAGATTTATGTCAGTTCATCGATCTATGCTCCAGCACTTACAGCCAGTGCAATGATTCCTCCCGCCGAAGATCCAACGATAGATCGAATATAGGCATTAGGGTAGAGATCCATGATAGCTTTGTAGGCTCCAACGTAGGCTACCCCCTTAACGCCTCCTCCCTGAAAAGCGAGATGAAAGTGGTCTTTTTAGTTCTAACGAACATTTCGTTAGTTTAGTGGCTATTTGTATCGGTATTCGAGGATGTTGGGCTTCAAAGGCTCCTTTTGAGGACGGAACTGAGGTTTATCAGGTAGGCACAATACTCGTTCCAAATATCCATTTTCATCTACTATCTCAAACTAGAGTGCATCGTTCTTTAATCTAAACACCACACTGATAGGATTATCATAGGAGAGGATAGGGTTATTTTGGATGAAGTACCTAATCACCATATTTCTGATATCTTTCTGTAATACGAACAGATAAATCTGCACCTATGGAATGAGAGCAAACCTATCACGGTATACAATCGCATGATAGTACGGTATACCCTCTAAGGTCTTGCTGAATTACATAACCCTCAATTTGTACTCCAGACTCAACCAGCTGAGCAACGAAAACGACTAGAAAATTCTGAGGGAGTCTCTCTCAACATCGTGTATATGTATTCCTTTCATCATTCTTATGATATATTCCCTGGATTTGTTCTAAGATTTACCTAAGGCAGTATTCTGAATTTACTGCATAATCTTAATTAAGTAGATATTGCTAGTTCTTGTTATGTACTCTATAATTAGTAGATTAGATGAAACGCTAGTAGTTTGCAGTTTATATTAAATCTACAATAAACCACAACATTCTCACAAATGTTGCAACCTATTAGGTTTCCTCATTTCAACCACATAAGTGCCTCAAATTCCCTACAAAATCCTGTAGAAGTTCGAACGAATGCAAATAGTTATTTATTTCAACTTTAGGTTTAAATCAGCAGGGTGGAAGCTATTGTATGCAACGCTCAATATTTAGGAGTCAAATAATTGTTAAAATATAACTGAGCTCACTTATGATTTATTGTAGTAATGGATAAACCTGCAAAATATAACCTTGACACCTTTCGCACAACAGCCTAAACTCGAACTCCCATCATATAGGAGACAGAATAACAAGATAATCTTAACTCTGATAGAAGCCCCACTCCTCTCAACAAGATCCGCTTTAGGGTTCGACTGGCGACCAGCCGATAGGAAAAGCACACCTACTACTCTTAGGTCAAATCAAAACTAAAAAAAATGTAGATGCCACTATGGCACCCCTCTGCAACTACTTGGGTACTACGTTATTAAGAAAGACAAGAGACTGCAGTCCACAGCATGCCATTCCCAAGCAGAAAAGGAAGATGATTGGAGATATGGCTAAGGAAACTCATCCCTGGATACTCAAAAATGAGCTATCTAAAAGCATAGATAACCCTTAAAGAGGAGTTCGATTTGCTAAATCTACTAGGGTAGATCATTTTCACGATATTTCCCGAGACGAATAGCCGTCTCCAAACAGCTATGCCCAGATGAGATATCTCGACAACTCGCGCTACAAGGTCAAACCAATCGGTTCAAAGTAAGTTTCTGCGAAAAATATTCTTCTAACTCTTGGTAGTAAAGAAGTAGGTTCAGACAAAAATGCTGAAAAAACAGATTTGACAAATACCTAACTTTCATTAGAGAACGAGCTCAAGAACTACGTCAGCTGCTCTCTTTAACCAAGAGAGTCTCGGTTCGATGAGTTAAAAGGAAGAACCTTTCACCGGGCTCAAAAATAGCTTCACCGCTATTTCGACCATGGGCATCAGTTTGCTTATAACTAAACTTTCACTAAAAACAACCCAGGTGTGGGTAAGTACAATATAAGTCGCAAAATTGCAGAAGACAAAGCCAAATATTCAATGAGGAAAGTACTTATACGAGTATTCGACAAGATAGAGTATGGTTTAATTTATGTAGAAAACTGCCTGGACCTTCAGACTACGACGTCGATCTATATCGTCCTGCCACCACAAGTATGAAAGGAACTATTCCGAACAGTCTTAGGCTTAATCTTGCGAAACCTCTAAACTAAAACCCAGGACCTTCTCATTATCATCCCAAAGAAGATACAATCTAAAGCAGATGCTGTACTCGTGATGGATGGTATTCTGCTAGATAAAAAGCTTTTAACCTTGATGACTGAATTAATAGTCCAATTTTATACAACTAATCGAACCAATCGTAATTGTAAACACTACACTATAATTGCAAGGCTCTACCAATAAATGCGAATTTCATGAAGGTATTTGCTAGTAATAATAAATTCAAATAAATTTCTATATATAAAGTTGAGAGCCTTGGTAACTAAGGATTCTGTCGATCTGGAATTTCGATTTTTGAACACTGGGAGAAGCATATCCTATCCTGACGATCCCGAACTGTGAATTTAAACTGCCATGTAGATTCAGGCCCTTACATTCGATTTTGGGTAGCATCTAAGCAAAAGAGGCTCTGGGTCTATATATGTAAAGTCGATAGTCTTGGAAGATTTCGTAATCAAGCAACAGAAACCCTCATAGTAAAGTGGTGAGAAACTTGACAGGCGATTCATCGAGAGGATTATCAAAGAGGTAGCTATGCATAAGTTGGCCTCACTCTTCGTAATAGGCCCTGAGACGGAAGCTCGAATACCCTTTGACATTCTATGCTTTGTAGTTCCACATCTAAAAGTGTACCTAAGTGCAAGAGGTTATTTCGGATAGGATATTAACAGGGCAGAGGCAAAGAGACAGATATCTGAGAACTTGCTAACTCTGCATTCCCTCCCCATCTGCCACAAAGACATCAAACTCCCTAATATTCTATGGAGCCTAATGCTAAAACGATTTGTACTGTCTGACTTTGGAATATCGGAATACACAGATAAGTCAGTAGGAGATAAGACTCTGACATGGCATGAAGGTACGCCAGGGTTTATGTCGCTCGAGATGATGAATATTCAAAAAGAGGGACGGGGCTATGTGGATTTGTACCTAAATGATCTGCACGGATTGATGGTAACATTGAAAGGCATTGAAACTCTTTCTAGTTTTCAACTACCATCATCAGAGTAAGTATCGCTGGATAGTACAGCTCGCTTTCGAAT
>JAOXNN020198773.1:0-24494 GCA_028571205.2 Hydropsyche betteni | reverse complement strand
AAGCAGTTATCGAAGGAAGAGAAAACTTAGACAAAGATTTCGGAGAAGCAAGTAAGCAAAGCTGAGATAGCGAGGGCAGAGGTGGATTAGCTGATTACTTCGCTAAGGAAATAGAGGTAAATGGTCCCCGAATGAATTGAATAGTGATGGATTATTGCTTTAAATGTGCTATATTAGGCAAAAGGGCTAAATAAGCTAAGAATATTGCTAATTTACCTATTACCAGTAATTAGATTGGATTGAAATGCTAGATTTTGAGGTTTTTTCACCCAACTGAAGATATGCATAACTATCTAACCAGATACAGTCAATTAATAAGCGAAATAGCATCTCTACAAACACCCCTAAATATTGTATCTGTTCCATAACCTAACTGCTCTCTCAAAACTTAGCTAGTTGGTAATAAAGGAGTGTTATTGGTTGACTGATAGGTAAATTGAATATATTAGTTTAGTATTTAATAATGAGCGCTTATAGAAATAACCCCGAAACTAAGAAGGAAGTACAGTTGGGAAACAACTCTCGCTTTACCTTTGCAGCAGCTAGCATGTGCGGATGGCGATGGTTTATGGAGGACACATTCATTTCCGAGTTGAACATTGGAGATGGATTAAGTGTATTTGCAGTGTTCGATGGGCATGGCGGCGCTGAGGTTGCTTCCTTTGCTCAGAGATATTTTGTGAGGGAACTTTTGAAAAACAGTATGTTCCATAAGCAGGTGTACGATAGGGCATTGGAGGAGACCTTTTAAGAGATTGATAGGCTTATGCAATCTCGGGAAGGCATCAACTAACTCATAAATATCAAAAAGTAGCATATAGCTCGCAACAACTCTTACAGAGATGAGAATGATCTGACTGCAGGGTGTACGGCTGTGGTATGTTTGATGACAGAGACAAAAATTTATGTTGCAAATGCAGGAGATAGCCGTTGCATAATATCCTCAAAGGGTAAGGCAGAACCAATGAGTTTCGACCAGAAACCAGAAGAACCTCGTGAGAGGTATCGGATAGAGAAGGCAGGAGGTCGGGTGTAGGAGGGTCGAATAAATGGTGATATTAACTTATCGCGAGCATTGGGAGATTTCGAGTACAAATCCAATCAGAACTTAAATTCCCAATAACAACTCATAATCTGCAACCCCTAAATCCATTCTAGGGAGTTAGAGGGAGTGGAGTATCTATTGTTGGGTTGCGATGGTATTTTCGAGTATCTGAGCAACCAACAGATAATGGATATGATAGCTGAGAATAAATAGGAAAAAAGCATATTAGGAATAGCTTAGTTGCTGTTAGAGACCCTGCTTGCTCCCTACAATACGAAGAAATATGGGCTGGATAATATGACAGTTATCATAGTGGAGCTAAAGAAGGTTTTTTGATTTAGTTTGCTTATGCAATTTCATTGAAGTATTGTGGATATGCGTTGGAGGTCAGTCATCGTAACCTTTCCGTTTGGGGATACTCTCCTCATGAACAGGCAAATATCCCTTGGTTTTATGTTCTATCCTGATTTTATGGTCAGTTCCCTGACTAGGTCATAACTGTCGAAATGTCCTTTTTTGTTAAAGTCTAACTCCTCATAAAGTTCCTTCAGCACAACTCTGTTTAGTATAGAGCATATATTTTTATATTATTCCTCACATTTTTAAAGCACTTCCATGAACTCATAGGTAGATGGTACAACTTCTAGACCATCAGAGTCTAGTTTTTTGGCAAATGGGTCGAACTCATCGAAAGTAACTTAAAGTTTCTGAGTATCTAGTTTTTGCCTTAGTTCTGCCATAATCTAAGACTGTTTGGATTTGAGGCGACTGTTTTTATTGGAGAGGATATTTTTGTAGCTTATGAGCACTCTATCCCAGTTAACTAACTTTAATATTTGCCCGTAGAACTAATCCTCACATTCCACTACTTGTGCAATATTTTTGGCGAAAGTTGGGGATTCCATCTACTATGAATAGACAGGAGAGTCAACTTTTATGAGCTTTAGAGCGAAAGGACTTTCTGAGTGTGGCTATTTAGAGAGATTCTTTCTACTGTGGTTTAGATCATCTTCGTTAAGGCAGGTCACAACTGGCTTAGGGGTTTTCTTGACTATTTTGGTATTTGGGATGTTCTAACTATTTCTAAAGGGAGCACTTTTCAAAGGAGATGATGGAATTTCGAGAGTGGGTTTGCTCATGGAATTTATTTTATAGTTAAAATATTTCCACTCGGATTTATTTCTATCTTTGTATTAATCGCATAAATCAATGTTATGAGTTGAGTTTAATTTTAGGATATCGAAGGATACCTTTACTAATTTGTTCAACTCTCTGAGCAATACTTAGTCATACAGAACAAAAGCAAGAGGGATACCTCAAAGGGTTAATAAAGATGTTGATATGTCTCAAAATTAAAGTTCATGTGCGCGGTAAAATTAACATTTCATAATCAAATGGCTAACTAAGCAGACCTATACTTCACGAACCAGCGACTCGTTCCAAGACAGGAAGGGTCAGCCCCTAGTCTCATGACGTCCATTAAGAGTTAGTTCATCAGCTTTATCAGGGAATGCCTGAAGGAACAAGTACGTATTTACAACAACCAACTTCAAAAAAATTGCTAACAGTCCAGAAGGTTCCTCGAAATTCACCTCTCAGACCTGAGAGGCTTCGATGAACACCTGTTTGAGAGGTTCGCCTCCAGCCCCATCGACAACCTTATCGGTATGGAAGAAGCACTGGCGAGCGAGGTCGCTTAGCATTATCGAGAGGAATCGATACGAGGGGTCCCTTAGCCTTATTGGCAAGTGCTGATAAAAAGTGATCAGAACGCCAAAAGACTTAGAGATGTGGGTGCCCAACTCTCTGGCAAGCTATTTGTGATAAATGGGATCATTGCCTCTGCTACCAAGCCATACATCAAGGCGACAGTTCTCAATCTCCAGTGCAAAACATGCCTGGCAGTTAGGAGAGTTTCTTTAAGACCTGGATAAAATCCTATCGTTCCCCGTAAGTGTTTAAGTGGTCCTGCGAACAAGCCCTGCGACATGGATCCTTATGTAGTGCTACCAACTGGGTAATTTGTAGATGAGCAGCGCTTAAAGATACAGGAGCACCCTGAATAGATTCCTACAGGAGAGATGCCTCGAACTATTCCAGTGATAACTTATGGATATAATGTGGACCAATGTGTTCCTGGGGATCGAGTGAGAATAACGGGAGTGTTGCTCATTCAAGACAACCCTAACAGGGAGCTTGGTAGGAATGTGATGTTTGCAACAGGCATTGAGAAAACCAACCAAAGGAACATTGTCGCTTATACTCAAGAATAAGAGGAACAATTTAAGAAGTTTTCGAAGGACCCCTAAATATATGAAAAGATATTCAAGTCGATTGCTCCAGGAATATATGGAGGCGAGACAATCAAGAAGGCGATTGCATGTATGTTGTTCGGAGGATCGAGGAAACTATTACCAGATGGAACAAACCTTCGTGGAGATATCAATATCATGCTGATGGGAGATCCTTCTACTGCGAAGTCCCAGTTTCTGAAGTTTGTTTAGCAGGCGGCATCGATAGCAGTGTATACAAGTGGTAAGGGTTCGTCTGCTGCTGGTCTGACCGCATCAATATCTAAAGATCCTTCCACTAACTAATTCCAAATAGAAGGAGGAGCTTTAGTGCTAGCAGACGGTGGAATAGTCTGTATTGATGAGTTCGATAAAATGGATCCTTTTGATCGAGTAGCTATCCACTAAGCCATGGAGCAACAGACAATAAGTATCGCTAAAGCTGGAATAACATCGAGGCTTAACACAAGGACTTCTATACTGGCTGCTGCCAATCCAACTACAGGGAAATTCGACAGTAAGAGGGACATAACCAATCAGATAGAGATGAGCAACACTATTCTATCTAGGTTTGACTGCATATTTGTTGTGAAGGATGCCAATACTCCAGAAATCAACGAGAAGATCGCCTCTCATATTTTGAGGATTCATCAAGGGAATGCAAACCAGTAGACCAAAGACGATAATAAAGGGTTTACTTTCGATATGTTTAAGAAATACGTTAGTTACGCCAGAAATAAGATCCAGCCTAGACTATCCTAATAAGCCTCTGAGAAATTGAAAACTCACTATTTGGAAGACAGACAGAAATCGAAGAACATCAAAAAGGACCCTAGAGACAAAGTCATTCCCATAACAGTTAGACAACTGTAAGCAATTATTCGACTTTCTGAGGTAATTACTCATTTTATGTAGTCCCTGGCCAAAATGAAGTTGCAATCTCATGTGACAAGCGAACTTGTGGACTAAGCTCACAGACTATTTGAGTTATCAACTCTTCAGTTCTTGTAGGCCAGACAACAGGGCCTTTAACCGGGTGCTGCTTCCGACGAGCTCAAGAAGATTGAGTAGTTCCTGAGGAGGAAGATCTACATTGGTCAGACAGTGAGCATTTCGAAGATTATGCAGGAGATGACCAACTTCCCAGAGAACCTCGTTTCTATGGCCATAAACATCATGATTCGTAATGGTTAACTGCGGGAGCTCAAGGGCGGAAGACAGGTTGTCCGTGATAAGTGATAGAATAAATTATCCTTTTTAGTTGGCTACCTTTTAGAGGGTAGAGTATATTAAAGGAGATCTAAAAATAAGGCCCCAGAAGTTATCGTTTATTAATTTATTGATCGATATAATGATGCCAGTTACCGAAATGTACAGTCAAGTTTACAGACTTAATACAACGGGAGTGGACGGATACGACGTCTAGAAGAAGTATGCTGACCCATTGAGACAAATGAAGGAGAGATACTATTTAACAGTAAAGAAAGGAAGGAAAGTTAATAACCTAACTGTCACTTAGAGGGGTAGTTACATAAAGGATCACATAAAGCAGACAGACAAGAATCCTGGACCAGGCCAATACAAATCTCTGGAGAGCTGGCCACAAAAAAGTAAAAGTTTAGCACATGCATCAAAAAAGAAGACCTACTTGGACGATATAATAGACCACGCCAAAAAATAGAAGATACCTGCTCCAGGACAATACAACACCTTTAAAACTCAGAAATAGATAGAAGCAGAATTAAAAATACTTAGCTCTAAGAAACCAGGGGAAAAGTATAGGATTAGCTATTTGGATGAGGTGCAGTTTGAGAGTAACTTGGTGCCAGGGCCAGGAAACTACAATCCTCATGTAATTCCAGAGTTACTTAGGAAGTTAAATCCCATCTCAAACCAAGATAGGTGAAACCGGAGGAATGGCGCAAGAAAACCCTAGAGCAATAAAAGAAAAAACCCCCTAAACAGCCTGATATGGGCACTTACAATCCTCAGCCAAGCAATTTCACCTTGTTCAGTTCTCCAGACCAAAGGAAGAAAACTGTGAAGAGTGTATGGGGAGCGTAGCAGCGTTTTGATCTTGATCCTAAATCATCTGCCAGGAAGGATAAGAAAGCATTAGGCCCAGGACAGTACCAGTTGCTGCACACTTGGAAAGGGAAGGGTGACACACGTAGGCAGAGAGACTGTTTGTAGGCATCATCAAAACTTCCCTCAAAAAGTGTGTATTATTGATAAAGTTTTCATCTTCACTTGAACGATCTTTAGATTATAAATATAAATGAGGAGTATCATACACGTAATAGCTCTCTTGGGGGTATGTCTAGGAGTGGCTAGAGGAGAGTCTTATGCGACCGGAAAGGATATTTCGGTGATATGCAAAGGGGAAGAGGAGCTCTTCAATATAAAGTTGACGAAATAACTATCTATCTACTCAAAAGTTCCACTGCAAAGCAACTAAATAGTCACCCTCCGAATGGGGAAGAAATCGTGCACCCTTAATAATAGAATAGACATGTGCACTTTTAAGGACATGGAGATGCGTCTGTATGTGTAGTGTCCAAAAAATAATACGATTGTTCTTGGTCTCACCAGTTCCGATATTCTTGGGGTGGAGCACTCTGTTGAATCTAAGTTCGTTGAGGTGACACTGTCGTTTAACTAAAGAGGAGTTCTATCGATTCCCATAACGTAGGCAATAGAAGTAGGTTTGGTTAAACTGAGAGAGTACTCCAAAAATGCAACCATTTAGGATTTGTTCATAAAATCGAGCTGTGTATTGGCAGTAGCCGAGCATTAGGATAAGATAAGAATCGCTTTAGAGTCTTCAATGGGAGATTATTGTATAGTTGGTTTGAGAGGAGTTTAGAAGTCATTGTGGTGGTTAGGCAAGTCTAGTGGGAAATTGTAGTCGGGTAGGAAGGCCAAAGTCTATTTGAAGAAGGGATAGATAAATCATTTCGAAGTTCCACCATATTCAAACTACTCTTTAGAAATAGAGGTCGATAGTGAAGTTTCTAAACTAATCGATAATCTTCAGATTAATGTGAGTTTCCACTCTGGTCGAGGGATTAAATATCAGATTCCTATTAAGAGCTTTTAGAAGGGGGTTGTACCCTTTAAAACAC
This sequence comes from Hydropsyche betteni, assembly GCA_028571205.2. NCBI lineage: Eukaryota > Metazoa > Arthropoda > Insecta > Trichoptera > Hydropsychidae > Hydropsyche > Hydropsyche betteni. The sequence continues at coordinate 18,033 of JAOXNN020198773.1, read as the reverse complement.
ATATTTTTTACCCAGAACCAGCGAAATTTATAAGTATTACGAGTAACCATCGTGTGTTCTATGAGATTAGAATGTACCCAGAGCAAAGAAATATGTATCCAGTACAGGCTGATGAATACTTCTTTAGTAAGACTGACGAGCAGGGTCATCTTCAATCTATAATATCGGTACCACTCATTCTTAAATTAGTTGCGTGACTTCAAAAACCAATCCTCTGCTCACCGATCGTTCACCCTTGTAATAGATTCCTCCAACTCTCCACAATCAATACGGTATTAAGAGTGTTCGAATGAGGAGTGCACAATTAGAGGCAAACCAGTAACTATCCCTGCAACATAACAAGAGCATCATGTAACTCCCGAGTGCAAGAATATCATAAATCAGATGTGCTACATACTAGTTTAGGTTGACTTCGGAAGATAAAAGTTAATTCAGCTGAATAAAACATATAATGGGGATAACACTAATAGCATTAACAGTGATTCGACAGTCTCCAACATTCAACAAGAGTAAATAAACCCAATTGCTGTTGGTATATTGCCTTTCGTGGATGTTTTCACTCCCATTCAGTTGAACTAGCAAAGAACTGGTATGTTATAGAGTGGGCTTCTTATCCGATATTTCATCAGTCCCACCGAGTTGTAGGTAATTACTGTAAGTAATCTAGAAATCCAAAACCAAGTCTGTTAGTTTGGTGTTTGCAGGTGTTAGGGTGGCTTTCACTACAGATCCAAACTGCAGGAAGATAGGGTGTTCTAAAATAGCATTTCCAGGATAAGTTATAGAGAATGTGAATGATGGAATAATCTTCTTTTTGAAGGGAACCCATAGTTCATTCTATATGTTGAGAGTGGATGACCAGAATAAAATCCCAGAGTTAACACTCGGAGTGGAGTAGACATCAGTGATGTTGCCTTAGCAAACGTAAAAGAAATACAGTCTGAAAATAGGTCCTGTGAAAGACATAGAGATAAGTTGTGTGAATGGAGCGGGGTATTTGATTATGGTTGTAACGAAACAGGGAGCAGCTAAGGATGACAAATTCCAATACGTAAGCTTTAACTGTTTTCTTGTAATTAGAGCTTCTGTTTTATAGCCTAATATGACTCTGATAATAACACTAAAGAAATTACGTAAGGAACAGGCAAACTAAACCCTTCGATACACTCTAATTCCCAAGTATTAATCATAACCGTTCATTATACCGGCCATGCACCCCATCAGATAGGTGTTTTCACCTCACATAACCAAGGAATTTATAGTGGGAGTGTACCAAAGAGCCCCTCTTCCCTTCCAGGATGTCGCTCTTAAGATAAATATGAATAATCCCAACATGTCCAAAAAACTTTAAGTCAGTATTGTGAATAAGAATGCCAAGAATGTAGACTAAGCCAAGATTCAAAATATTGTAGTTGTGGAAGACAAAACTATTTACCTGGGCAGAGAACAGACGTATTTACTTTGCGGAGAGGACACTCTCCAAGGGGAGCTGTGCAACATATCGATAATAATAACTAACCCATAGAAAGCTCCTATTTTAACTTAGTTATTTATGTGGATGGATGAAGGACCTATTCGATTGACTGATGGGCGATTTATGTCCATTCGATCCTCTAGGGTATCCAAAGTGTTACATTACTACTATGAGATTACGTCAATCGCAAAGCCTATAAATATTTACGTGTATTCATCTACAATGAGGTTTGAGTTGGCTTGGAGTATTGTGGGTTCTGAGGAGGCCAACCACCCTTAACTGATGGATTACCCAGTCTTATAGATTATGCCTGAGGCGTTGGTTGCTTCATAGAGTATTTACATAAGTGATTAGACCTTAAAACAATACAGCAAGACAAAGTTCCACTTCCGGTATCTATTGATATCTGTCTTCCCAGCTATTGAAGAAGAGAAATAAACGAAGCCTGAAGAGAAATAAACCAAACCTGAAGAGAAACAAAAGTCTGATAAGAAATAGACCAAGCCTGAAGCAGTTCACTAAGTGTAGTTAGTGGTAACCAACGGGTAAGTGTATATGTACGAGGATAGTACTTTTGAGTATTATGTGGAGGCTGATGATGAGATTAAGATGAAGATGGAGGTGAACAGACATCTCCTCAGTGCTAATGAGAATAAATAAATATACATCCATCAGACAAGACTGAATGGGCAGTGTGAGCTACAATACTATTTAGAGGAGCATGGGGTGACTCGTAGTGAGATAAAGGCATCATATGGCGATATGATAGTAATCGATATGGAAAGCGAGAGGAAGAAGATTGGAGAAGTGAATCCCAACCACTTGTACTATCTAGTCGGTGCAGTTAAGGCTGTTTAGGGTGGCTGTAAGGCACATACAACTTTCTTCAGTTCCTCGGCTAGATTCAGAGATGTTGTTACGGGTATTCCGATGGATTACCACATTAAGAAGAACTCTTCAATTGTGTTTAGATATATAGACTAGACGGGAGAAACCTTTAAGATAATATCGAGTAGGAAGAAGGGTTTCCCTGAGTTCAACATATAGTCATGCCCGAAGTAAACTAACGATGAAGTGTGTATTAAGAAACTGTTGGAGACGAGGAAGAGTGGAGCAGACCCTGAGAACCTGATCTCTAACGGACATTCCCACTAAATTTAGATAAGTAAGGATAGCCCTCATCATTGTGGCAATTGTAAATACTTTGTTGCTTTTTACTCTCGTAACGAATAGATAGATGGGACTTTCACTCTTCTTCGAGAGAATGAGCCACTGACTTTAAGGGAAGGCCTGCCAATTACTACTTAAATATAGGGAACAGAGAGAATACAATTTAGACTCGTAGTACCTCCTAATAGTGACTCCTACCTTATGATTACCCCACATACTGGTTCTCTCCAAGTATTCATAGCCGAATCGAACTTGATTAATCTAAACTCAGCAGTATTCACTAACCTGACTATCGAGAAACAACCAAAAGAATTTAAGTTTGGAAATATTACTGAAGTGGGTTATAAACAAGTTGTAATTGAGTCTGGGGATCGATCGAATACTCTGTTTTCGGTATTGCTGGCGACTGCTAACAGGAGAGTGCAGATAGCGGAAGGAATGGTATACTATTTCGAGAGGGAAGGCGGTTAACCTATGCAATTCGAGTACAAGAGTTATGCTGAGACTACTCTAGTGGTCAATTCAAACAGTTCTCTAGAAGTCGATATCTTTTGTGCAGACTCAGGGACATAAGAGCCCAACTCAAAGGTCACCAATATGAGCCAATTACAATTTTCATATGTCACTAACATCTCCACATACAAGTTGAGTCCATAGATATGCCTCAATTACCACATTACTGTAAATAATGAAAATAATGCGAAGTATTGGGTTGTAGCGAATGGCAAGAATTTCGTCATGCTGCCAATAGGATCAATAATGCCAGGGAAGTTGGAAAAGAACTAAATACGGAATTACCAGATAGCGGTTGAGAAGAGAATGGATATTAAGATCGTACTTAGACTATGTTCCCAGAGTGAGGTTCTATTGACCTATACCTCTGAACTGAGTCATTTGTCTAATATCTAGAAACGACAAAAGGATTCTTAGTTGGTTACGCACTCTGAAGGGTAGAAGATAGTAAAGATAAATGTAAGGAAAGGGTTGTTTTATGTATCGGTTAAGGCTGCTAACACTAATGTTCAATATACTTTGGAAGTATACAGGGTTGGCGAGATAGATCCAGATTCCCAGATTGTAGGGCACCTATCCTAGAGAACCTTTAAGCTTGAGCAGTTAGGAATAACAACTACACCAGTAAGCCCAAGCAGCTCGTTGTTGAATAAAATATGGGAGAAATTCGACACTAAATCTCCTGTTTGGTATGAGAACGAAGTAGAGTTTGCGTAGTTAACTTTCAAAGATATGAGTTCTAGGGTGGCTGAATACAAAGTTACCAGTTATTTCGTTGCTATGAGTGAAAAGCAGGAGTCGTTAGAGTCTTTTAAGAAGTGTAGGGGTACTTTCCAGGTAGAGGACGTAACTTCCAATAGCTATATCTATCAAATATCGATATTTGATCTAAAAAGGAACATCCCAGACAAAAGTCTTAAATCTGCTAAATAGACAAGAACAACAAAGGGAAAGTTCATGACTATGCTGGCTAAAGGCTATATGACAATCATTCCTGTTGTAAACCCTCAGCCTCCAGGATATCTACCCATCTAAACTTACAGAACACTTGAGTTCAACAATAACGAAGGCTTTTTCACAAGGCTTAAATCTGCGTTCTTTAAACTTAGTGACTACTTAGGGAATGGTTTAGGCATTCAGAATGGATTTGTTGCAGGATTTATCGCCATACTGTTCATCTTACTCCTCGCTACTATTGCATACGTTATTGTGTGTTTCTTCATTGCCGTGTGCATGTTTGCCAGTAGAGCTGTCAGATACGACCAACTGAGTGATGCTCCATTGTCAGGCCACCAGTAACGGGCAATGCGTCATCGAAGTAATAACTTAGATATGATGGAGGAGAGCACAACCTCCAACAGTTAGTTAGGATTGCCTGTGAGCTCCGAAAGAGCAGAGAGTCGGGAAGGAGCTTAGGGTACCTCGAAGACAACAACATAGGCTATTTTGTGATTGAATTAAAATGTGTTATAGATAAATTAATAATAGGCAGTTAATTATATGAAAAGTCAAAAGACTAAGCTTATCATTAACACGCCAATCAGGACGAGGGAGGGGGGAGTGCCAGGACCCTTCTCCAAAAACCCTATCACTCCTAAAGGCAACAAATAAAATACCTGTCTGTTAGCCCAACCAAAGTTACTCAATGCACCACCCAGTTCAGGTCTCTCCCCCTGTAAACTTCTCGGCAACAGGAAGGGTTCTCTCGCTGCTAAGTTTTCAAACCCTCAACAGTATGCAACCCAACCCCTTATCCAAACCCAACCCATCGAGTTTGAGCATGAGAATAGCTCATGGAACAGCAGCATTCGAAAGGTTAACTCAAGTAAACCTTCAGCACTTGCTTCCAGTCGTAGAAAGAAATGTGCTAACCATCCAGAATCCGAAGCTCAATACAAAATAGTTATTGAGAATGAGGTTATGCAATATTGTAAGCTATGTTCTGTACATTTGGCCAGTCAAGGTTTCGATATTTAGCAGATTGGTGGGCCTAGCAGCAGTCGTCCATCCATTCCAAATGTAGGTTCTCGTCCTTCCATCCCTGGGGGTTTGACTTCAACTAACAATATGTATAATTAGTCACTTCAGGTAGACCCTCGTCTTGTTGATCACCCTCGATGTAGAGAAATCACAACATTTATTGAAGGTGCTTCTGGTGTACGTGAAACTATGGAAAAACACCATTAAGAGTTTCGGACTCTCAAAACACACTATCAGAAGCAGGAATAGCGTTTGGAATAGTTTTACGATGCAATAATTGAGTATATGAAGCATGTGAAGTCACAGCACTTAGGGATATTGAAAACAGAAGCAAGGAAGTTGGTTCAGATTGGGTAGATCCAATGTGCCTAGATAGAATAGAACTTAAAACCGTTGGAGGAGATGACATCGGATATTCAGAACTGTGTGAACTAGATAATAAAGAATGTAGAGGAGGATAAATACAGAGAGGCTATGAATAATTACACTCGCCAGTTGGAACTTTATAAAATATCATGTGAGGAGCAAACAGGAGAATTATAAAAGATTACAAATTTAAGTCATAAGGATTTGGAGACTAAACTGTAGGAATTTAAACACAGTTTCGATGATATGTTCGGTGTAAAAGAGGAAACAGATAACTATCCGACGAATATTAGCTCTGGGAAGACACTTCATCAAAACAGATTACCTGTAGGAAATTAGCATGGAGGGAATTCATTAAGCAATATTGTAAGTACACCTATTCAACAAGTTCCTCAAAAGCTAACATTGGCAAATATCGGCAGGAAACCCCCTGGACCTCAGTCCCAGAGACAAAATTCGACAGGCGCATGTAGGGCATTATTCAGTGAGGAGGCCATAGAGCAACAACATGAGATCCCACTTCCAGAACAATCTCCCCAGTTTAAAATCATATGATAGCCATAAATATTCATCTCATACTCTTTGATTTGATCGATATTCTGGTAGCGATTTGTATTATAAAGCCATAATCACAAGTTTTCCATATAATAAATTTAGAATATTCCAATGAAGAGATCTACAATGCAGGTCTGTGACGGTTATTCGTCTAATTGTCTGATGGGTACAGTGTGAGATAACTCAGGGAACTGGTATGAGGAGAAATTGACACCACAACAGCCCTACCACTCTTTAAAACCTCACTCTGAACTTAGAGAAATAGACTTCAACATCTCCTCACTTAACCATACAGGGAATCTATTATCATTAGACAGAATTAAAAGGCTAAAGCCTCAGCTGACATAAGGGTTGATTGAGGACTTCGGACAGAAACCTAAGAAGACTACCATGAAGGATACAATAAACCTGCTCAATCTCAATATGTTGGCGTTGAACCAAGACCATAGATCTCTGACGAAAAAGTACAACTCTCATAGCGCACTTAAATACCCAGAGTCTAATCCCTCCCATCTGCAAGTGACATCTCCCTCCTTCGCCAAAACATTCAATAAGTCTAATATCCAATAACTCAAAAAACCAAGGGAATGCGACACTCAGTCTTTTAGATCTAATCTCCGTCCTAATAGCCAGCTCAATGACCATTTCTATGGGCAGACGACTTATCAGAAGTTCTTCAGTTGTAAAAAGGAAGCCTAACAGCCACGATAGCCTAGAAACCCATTAGTGGGGTAGAAGTTTATGGAGAGTAAATTTTGTGTAATGCAGGGAGGTAGCCTAAATAGAATACAACAGTACAGAGATCCTGGTACCCTGGTAATGATCTTGGGTTGATTTATGCCAAATTGAATAGATAGGTAGCGGCTAGCAAATAGCTGGTGCCTTCAGAAACCAAGGGAAAAGAGGAATCTGCGAATTTCAGGAAAATTCGATCTGAGATTACATTAAATTACAGGAAACCGATAAATTATAGATGATATCTCTAACTTTTATCGCTTATTATAATCTCTAATGTGATCTTCCTCAACGGTAAAGTATTTTGTGTTGTTATTACATAAGTTTATGTATCTTGTATTGTTGTGAGTGAGAAATTAAAATCATAATGTTATATTCTTCTATGTCTAAAAAAGGAAGAACACCGTTCGATCAGCTCAATAACAGTGTGTCAAAAATGATGTTTTCCTTCTCAAAAGCCGACAGATTCAGTCCATCCAGAGCCTCCATGAAGTAAGATGTGTTCTTAGATTAGTGAGCAATTCTACGACCTACCTATGTCTTTCGGGGAAGGCAGGAAGACCAGCATCGGTTATGGAAAGAAGTCGGAACTCTGTCCAAGACTCGACTTTCTCTCTCCCAGCCCAACCAAATATGAGATTAAGTCCATATTCGATGCGAAAATGACCAAAGGCACTAGATTTGGATTCGGCAGAGATGTAAGTTATGAGGGAATGTAGGAGATCAAAATGGGGAGTATCCTTAGTCAATCAATCGGTCCTGGACCAGCAGCATACAGCATTCCAAGTAAGATGAAGGAGCATGCTGAAGTGTCGATCGGTTCCAAACTTAAAACAATTCCCCCACTCAATCACGATGATCCTGGTCCTGGAGCATGTATCTCTCTTCTTACGTAGATAAACTCCCTTCATATTTCTCCTAAGCTGGTCATTACATGTTATCTACTCTACGCAACAGCTCAGTACCTAATCTGAAAGAGCACAAGACTGACAGTAAAAAGAAGCATGTTGTAACTCCTGGCCCAGGGTATTATGAGATTAAGGAGAATGTAACTACGGGTGATTGCTTCAATTCGAAATACAGTAGCTCTAGAATGCAAACATTTGGAAAGGTACCTCGGAAGATATTTTAAACTGAGGATTCGATGGGCCCAGGTGCCTACAACCGCTACTCAGAATTCGATACTTGACTGATTATTTAATTGCAATTACTATTTAATCTAACTTAGTGATAGTTTTCTAAACAGAGAAGAACTGTGCAGACTGTTAAGAATGCATAATCAACAGCAACGTTTCTTCTGGCCTAGGCTTGGTGGTGGAGGCTTGATAGAGAATTGGTCGGCTTCTATGGGTTTGGATTTCTGAGCAGGTTAGGTTGTTCCTCCTGAAGTCTTTTTGTTTACACCCGCAATACTTTGTGCCAGACCCTTAAAAAACTCCTTAATGTTTGCTCCTGTCTTTGCTGACACTTAACATAATTCTAACTAGAGCTGTTGAGCCCTCTTAACCGCATCCCCTGTGGGTACTTTTCTATGTTAAGGATCATTCTACCTTTCGGATTCCAAATCTAGTTTATTACCTAGAATAAAGATTGCTGCCTCTTAACCACGTACCTCCTTTACATCCTACACCCATTTGTTGATATTATTGTACGAAGCCTCATCTGAATATTTCAGAAATGGTACTTGTAATATCGTATACGATAATGGCTGCATGGGAGTCCTTTATGTAACTGGGAATGAGGGAATGGAATCGTTACTGTCCCGCAGTATCCCACAGTTGCATGCGTAGAGTTCTGTTATCCACGTTGATCGTTTTGGAAACGAAATCGACTCCGACGGTGGGCTGAGTAAAATACAATGAACCTGTTCGTTGCCGGTGAAGTTGTCGAAGATGAATCTATTGATGATGGAGGTTTTGCCTACCGATTGATCCCCCAGAAATACGATTTTGCATTTCATCACAGGTCCACTTTACGACATTTCAAATATAATGTAGGCATAGCATATTGTACAACTGTTGAGTAAAACTAAACCAATCCTTCGATAAGAATTGTCTAAAATTTAGGAATAGTTTTTCGATTACAAAGTCGGGGTCATTTGATTGCAGGAAAAATAATTAGTGTTGCCTAAAGAAGTAGCTGAGCTTGACCTTGATAAACTCTGATACGATTGTACTAATGTTAGTTTAAACTTACAATATTTCTTTCGAATGTATTTAATAATAATCACTTTTCAAAATGCTTAGACTGGAGGGAGAGAGTGCTTTTGGATCTATTGAATATAAATTGAATTATTATTAATTTAATATTATGGCTACAGTCCCCGTAAAGAACCTCAAGCCCAACGAAGTTGCTGAGCTCGCCTGCACTTACGCTGCTCTCATCCTCCACGACGAAGACATCGACATCAGTGGTACTCTTCATAATAACCCCAGGCGATAAGCTCTCCAAATTGATCAACGCTGCTGGCGTCAACATTTAGGCATTCTGGCCCAAGCTCTTCGCCAAGGCCCTCGAGGGCAGAAGCATCGCTGAATTCTTCGGTGCTTCTGGCGGTGATGATGTCCCTGTTGCGACTACTGCTGCCCCTACTCCGGCTGCCACTAAGGAGAAATAGCCAGCTAAGAAATAGGCAAAGAAGGAAGAGCCCAAAAAATAGAAAGCCCCAGAGAAGCCTGCTGCTCCTGCAGAAGACGACAACGATGCTGGAGGACTCGGAGATCTGTTCGGCTGATAGCTTATTTAAATAGTACAATTTGCGAGTATCAACATGATCAATCATTTCTTTAAACAATTGAATAACTTTCTCTGAGCTCTTTTAGTTGGCTAAACCTCGCTCCACTGTATCTGATTCCCTTGGCTAGGCTACTTCTGCTTACGAAGGACCTGTCGTCTTCTATTCTGCAGAATAACTCTACAATCTGTTTTTAATGAAGTTCGGTAGCAGCATAGGGGAAATACAGCAGTTTGTTCTCTTAGTGAAATAGCACTATCTAATGGATGTCTGGATTCTCAACGAGATCCTTTTTCATTCCGAAAAGGTACACAAGATAGCACTCATTAGCGTGTGATTAATGTAGCCATTGCGGTAGATTGTACAAGGACTATTTGCTAGTGATATCGAATACGATAAATACTGCCGATGTATTGTGGAAGAATGCCCTTCGAGTGTATTAGTTGAACGAGAAGAAGTTATTACCACAGTCCCACAGTTGTATAGAGTAATTCCGATCGTTTTTGGTAAACTCTAGGAGAGATACTTAAAATCCCTGGGTTGTGGACATATTGATTTCGAAGGGCTTTTTGATGAATGATCGGATAAGTGAGGATTTCCCACTTCCTGAGTCCCCTATAACACAAATCTTAAATTTAGACCGCATAATATATTACAAATGAGCGAACCGAAAGAGCTTGAGGTGAATTAGTTATTCGAGAACTTGAAGAAGCGATTGGAAGCCGATAAGCACCAGAAATAACGTGCGTCAAATGATTTGAGCAACCTCTTCAACAAGCATAAAGACTATTTCGATATTGTATGTCAGAGAGTTTATTTAGACCATTAGTAAGCTCGCGAAGTCTCTGTCTGACTCCAACAGTAGCGAAGATAAGAAAGTGGCATTACTGGTGATATGTTGCATGCCAGATGGGTTGGAAGATGTTCAGAGGAATAGTTTAATCAACAAGTTTCACAGTCCCCTGTTTAAAATCCTCTAAAACATTACTGAATAAGGGTTACTTTAACGAGCTGCCTCTGCTTACCAACGAATTATTGAGTTAGGTGGTAATTATTCGTTCTATTCAGGTAATCGGAATGACACTGCGATTGAGAACAACCTATCGATGGCATTGGAATGGGTCAAATTAGCCTCCTCTAAAGAGCTTAAGAAGGCTGCCTCCCTTGTAATAGTCAGAATTCTACTGGTGGAGATGTCTTACACAACATTTAAGAAACTATTCCAGAAGGATATCAGTTCCTAGAAGTAAAACTACTTACTGTTAGCCTCAGTAAGCCGGAGCAAGAACATCAAAATCCGCTAGTACTACTTGAAGTTCTTCGAGGAGCTTGTAAGGCATATCGCCCAACGTCGAGATGGTACAAGTTCAACTATTTAGCAAATTTTCATCATAACTACTTTAAAAGATTTTACGAAGAGCTTATGTTACTTAGCAACAATAAAGACTAAGAGAATGTGCATATTATTTTGGAGGGGGTTAGGATATTGTTGATCCATGCAGAGAATATATTCGGAGAGAGCACCTACACATAAATAATTGAGTTCGTAATGGAGAAGAAATCTAACAATAAGAGTCCAGTCATCCAGAAGTCTCTCATTAGTATTCTTCCTGTTTTGGTGGGTATCCCCAAAGCCCACATACTTTCTGGTGCCAGGACTAAGTTCTTTAATTTCATCCATTACTTAAAAAATATACAAGGGTAGGATAAGGTTATGGCTTACCGTTCGATTCATGAGATCATAGAGATTACGAAAGAGAAGGGGAATGAAATAGACCCTACAACAACAGAATAGTTTAGATCGATCGTGCAGTCTGTTCGACAGTACTTGAGGGAACGGATGGAGAAAAGCAACTTCATTCATAGAGGAGAGACAGTATTTATTAAATGCATGCACACAGTCGCAGCGAAAATGAAAAAGGAGAAGTTAGAACAAACGTTTTCTCGGGAGGAGATTGACGACCTAACATCCCTTGTTATGTTCCATGGACTATACGAGTAGACGGTAAGATTCGTGCTGGAGATTGCCCGACAGGATGTCCATAACTCAAGTGATGTTATCGAGAAGAAGCTCATAATAATCGTATCCAAAATATTGACGAATTCTTACAAGAGCTTCCCAGATAAGGAGGAAATTGCAGTCTTTCTCAAGGAGTTAGAAGTTGTATTCAAGAGTAGTCACTTCTAAAACGAGTTCAACAAGATTGATGCCATTCGTGCTCTATCCATCTACAAGTTCAGTTAGCAGCATATGAGTATGGTGACGAATTTCATAAGGTAAAAAGTGATCAAATATTATCTTCCCTGGAGAATACCCTAGACCAGGAAGGCAGCAGTATAAGCCGCGTTCCTTTTATATGCTAAAAAGGGTAAGAAAGTGGCCGGTAGTCAGATGACCTAAATACTATAGAACATTCTAAGAGTTGGAATGAGCGATACAGACGAAGATGTCAAAAAGACTGTCTTTTCCTGTTTGAGGCAGAATCTAAAGTCGTGTGAAGGATTTAGCGAATTCTTGAATGTCTAATCTCATTTTAGAAAGTTAGTGATATGTCTGTCGGACAGAAATATTGCGATACAGAAAATAACCCTTTAAATCCTCTGCAGACTATCCAAGTAAAAGCAGAGTGATATCGTGCCTTTTCTCAAAAAGATACTATCACAGTATTTAATTCACCTTACGTTGATGCAACAGACTAATTTCACTTAGAAGAAGAACATCTTCAAGTTCTTTAGATGCATGATACGGTATGGGTCTTAAATAATCTCGCCTCATGCCTCAGTTATATGCAGAATAATGATTAACTACTTAAGAGATAAGTAGCACGCGGAGATACTATCATAGTATCTATTCAGAACATTTCAAGTGCTCACTTAATATTTACCATTTAGCACTCGCCCTTACATAGATTCTCTATCTCAGTTCCAGTTGGAGGCAATGCAGGACAAACTCAACTCTAAGAGACGAGAGGTGGCTGTAAAATCTTTCATTTCAGTAATTAAGAACTGTGGATATGTTATTCTCCCTTACTGTAAGTTTCCTAATCTGCTCCCCACAATCGTTTATCTAGTTAAGAGCGGGATTGATGCAGAGGGAAGAATTGATCTTTTAAAGATTTTAGGGGGACTCGGTGCTATCGATAGATTTAGATACAAGATTATGAGTAAGAAGTATGAGGAACAAGGAAACCAGGGAATAGTGGATTTTCTGGAGGAGAGTAAAACTAAGTGCTACTATCTAGACAATTAAAGATTGGCAATAGAGTATGAATAAAACAATGATCCAGTAAAGGAACTACAAAGATACTACGAGGATTTGGTGGTGTTGGGGATAACTTCCAAAAAAGATATGGGGATTACTGCACCTATTCCTATTGGGAATGGTATGATGCCAAAAAGTATTGACAAAGAGCAAGGGATTCCTCTAAGAGAACTTAATGAGCTTACTTTGAACAGTTTGTTAAGGATTCTGGAGGATCCTTCTCTAAATAAGAAGCACGGATTAACGATTGAAGCTTTGTGCAAGATTGTCGATATTCTAGGAATAAGTCTGGAGAAGCATCTGAAGAGTTTGATGCCCCGTATTCTAAGACTATGCCAGTAGAACTTCCAAGTGTTGAGGGTTGTACAGATAGTAACCCAAAACTGCAACTTAGGACAGTATGTTGAGGATGTTCTTAAGTATGTAATCAACAACTCTCAGCAGATATAACTTATTGAAATCTCATTCGATATATTGGAAGTGTTCGCATATAAATTTAGAGGGTATTTGAGGCACCATCTGATGGAGATTATCGAAATGTCAAACAGATTGATTAGAGGCAGAATAGGGAAAGATATCGCCTTAAAGATATTCAATATTTATCGCTACTTGGAGGAGTTAGTAGATCCCCATATTCATCTTATCCTGCCTTTCTTCTGTGAGAGCTTCCTGACTGTTGTATCTGACCTAACGGACTAATTTATCGAGTTGTTGGTCAACTTCGCAAGCAAATGCTCCTCCACTGTGGAATACCTATCGATGATTGTAGACTACTTAGTCAATCTGCTGAAAATAACTTCTAACCATAAAGATGGGTTCGCAATTACCCGATCTAAAATCATAAACTGCTTCGTTGCTTTCGTTATTATTTACAAAAGCACGTTTGAAGTGTACCTTCCATTCGTACATAAGTCAATTCGGATTGGAGCATAGAATGGTCTTTACAATAAATGCATGAGATACTTGCAGAGTAGATCAAGTTTAGACCAAATTTAGGAATACTTTACAGCAGACGAAAGAGAATACTTACTCCAGGAAACTAAGCAGTCGTTCGTACCCAAAGCGTAGGCAAGTCGACTCGCTAAGAAACCAGAAGGTTTAGAGAATCTGATAAATTAGTTTGACCCTACACAAAAGAACCAGATTGACTAGGATTGGAACGAGTGGCTGAGAAAGACTAGCTTTGAGCTGTTGAAGAAATCACCCAGTCCAGTATTGAAATCTTGTGCTTCTCTGGCTGAGGAATACTTTGAACTTGCAACATAATTGTACAACATAGCTTTTTTGGAGATTTGGTTGATTCTGCAGAACGATCAAAAGCACAAAATGATCCACCATATCAAGAAAGTGCTTAGCAGCAATCCTGCTCCACCCCTTAACGTCCGGCAGACCATACTTAACTTGACGTAGTTTATGGGAAGAAGAGGATACTTTACATAGCTGGATCCTGAGTTCCTTGCTAAGGCCTCAAAAGACGCCCTTGCTTACGCCAAAACACTTTACTTCTGTGAGCAGATGTTCGAACTGAATCCCTAGCGCCAAATGTAGACATTAATTGAAATTTATACTCTATTGGGACAGCCTGAATCAGCGGCAGGACTTCTCAAAATCGCCAAAAAGCATCGAATAGAAACGAAGATGGGCTGGCATGAAAAACTCCAGCACTACGAGGAGGCTGTTGAGTAGTACAACAAACCGGGTGATAAAAACCAAGATTACATTATTCCCAAGATTAAATGCTTCAACTAGATGGGAGACTGGAAGTTCGTTTTGGAGCAGTGCACTAAGGTGACGAAGAATAAATAGAAGTAAGCAACAGAAGTGGCTGATCTGGCAGTCAACGCCAGTTTGAACCTCGGAAAGTGGGAACAGGCACACGAGTGGCTAGCTAAGGTAGACTCTTCCAACGAAAACCATTCGTTTTGGGCTGCCATGCTTGCTCTCAAGCATGAGGAATACGACGAGGCAGAGAAGCAGATAAAGGTCAGCAGGAACCTTATCTATAATCAAATATCTCAACTTCTGACCTTCTCATCAAATCACTCGGCCGACAGTCTGATTCGACTTCAACAACTGTTCGAAATGTAGGAGATAATTGGAATCAAGCGTTACGAAAAGATGATGATAGACCAACAGGCAAAGAACAAACCAGACGCCAAGAACTTTGTTGAAGAGTTTGTTGAGAAGATTAAAAACTTGAAGGAAATATGGAGCGATAGGTTGATGGGAAACACAAGGACTCTGCAGGTTTGGCAGAAGATACTCTGCGTCCGCAACCTCCTCTTCACAAAGTCTTAGTACATAGATTTCTGGTTGGAGTACTGCAAACTGGCACTCAAGTAGCATAAAAATAACATTTGCAAGTCGACGTTGGAGGTAATCAAATCTGAGGTTAAGCTTCCAGATGCTAAAATGGTTGAAGTTGAGTTGCTGTAGATTGAACATAGATTCTATTCGGGAATGATGAAGGAGGATGACGCTATCCACAAAATCGAACAAATGTTGGATAGCAAATGCTTGAAGGACACTAGTTACGACAAACTCAAAGCTAAAATGTACTATATGTGCGCTAACTGGCTCAAAGACAAGTAGGAGGAACTCATAACTGTCAATCTCACCCCACAAATCCTGTATCTCATTACAAAATGCACGACTCTCAACCCGAAAATGATCAAAGGATGGCATATGCTGGGCGTTATGCATGTAGAGGCTATCCAGAATACAAGGCCGACACAGCCTTAACAGATTATGAAGTACGCTCTACAGGCATTAAAAGCATTTTTCAAGTCTTTGGAACTGGGGACAAACACTAACAAGTATTTTTTGCAAGACTGTCTTAAATTAATGACACTGGTGTTTGAGAATTCAGACAAAGACAAGAAAATAGCCGACGAGTTTATGACCAACTTCAGAAGAATACCACCGTACGGATGGATTGACGTAGTACCGCAGCTCATAGCTCGACTCTACAACAAGAATAAAAAGTCTGTTCTCAATAGCGTTCTCCACTAACTCCTCCTGTATATTGGCGAGGAGCACCCTCAAGCGATCATTTATCCTCTAATATTTGCTAAAAAGAGCAAGGCGAAGGACAGAAGGTAGCCTGCCCAAGCGATCCTCCTCAAGATAGAAGAGAGATACTCAGATTTGTGTGCACAGGCATAATCAATCTCCACAGAACTCGGCAAAGCAGCAATAAAACTGAAAGAGTTCTGGCACGATGGAATTGAGTCCGCTTGGAAGATCTACGACTAAACAAAGAATATTGCAGAGGTTGTAAAAATGCTTAAGTAATTGCATGAGAACGAGCGAGAAAGGAAAGTAAAGACTAACAGTGAATTATCCTTCCAGCAGGAATTCGGACTTGAACTACGGGAAGCAGAACAGTGGTTATCCAGGTTTTAGGCAACTGGGGACGTAATTTGTTTTTCGCAGGCTTTCTAGATATACTATTTCCCAGTTTACAGAAAGATCAAGTAATCTTTAGAGAACCTCAAAAGAGTCTATTTGAAGAACGTCGCCCCGGCTCTGCTTTCAATCAACGACTGTAAACTATCGATACCCGGGTTGTACGATCCTAAACAACCATTGGTAAGAATACAAGGGTTCCACAACGAACTCGTTGTTCTACAGTCCAAACAAAGACCCAGGAAACTCACTATCGAAGGAAGCGACGGCAAGGAGTACACATTTTTGCTTAAGGGAAGAGAGGATCTTAGACTGGACGAAAGAGTTATGCAGTTGTTGTGCCTTGTCAATAAGTTGCTAGGACTAAATCAGTCGACCTTGAAGAAAGACCTTTTTATCACTCGGTACTCGATTATTCCCTTAAGTCTCAACACTGGTCTGATTGGATGGGTAGAGGACTGTGACACAATGAACGAACTAATCCGATAGTACAGAAACGAACACAAAATACGACAGGACGTTGAGAAGGCGCTTGCAGACAAGTTTTGTTAGGAATACGTACAGTTGCCGATGATAAACAAAGTGGAGATTTTCAGGCATGTTCTGGACTCCACGCAGGGACTAGATTTAGCCAAGGTGCTCTGGTTGAAGTCAGCCAATAGCGAAGCTTGGATTGAAAGAAGAACTTGTTACACCAGAAGCTTGGCTACGATGTCGATGGTGGGGTATGTTCTTGGTCTTGGAGATCGCCACCCCTCCAATATTATGATTCACAGAAAAAGTGGAAAGATCGTGCACATCGACTTCGGAGACTGTTTTGAAGTCGCTATGTTGAGGGACAAGTTCCCTGAGAAGGTTCCATTCAGACTCACGCGTATGCTTCAAAAGGCCATGTAGGTGTGTGGGATTGAGGGAAACTACAAATCTACTTGCTAGACTGTGATGAACGTGCTGAGAAATAACAAGTAAAGTTTGCTAATTGTGTTGGAGGCCTTCCTGTACGACCCCATATTTAGTTGGAGACTCAACACTTAGACTGCAACCAAGCCCTAGCAAGCGCCAGCGAATGAATAGCGCCCGAACTAACATCCGTTCCCAGACTAAAAACTCGATAACAGCGAGATGATTATGAGCATGATGGACGGGTTCTCTAACAAAGAGTTTAAGGACAAGGGTGAGGTTTAGGAGGAGAAGAAGATCGAGCAGACACCTGGCCGAAACTTCAAAATGGACAATTAGCCCCCAGAATTCGTAAGTCAGAAGGCAAGAGATACTTTCGAGCGCATCAAGAAGAAGCTGTACGGCCGAGACTTTGAGGAAAGCAAGATACTCAATGTGGCTGATCAAGTTGAGCGATTGATAAAAGAGGCAAAGAGCTACGAAAACATCTGCCAGAGCTGGGTGGGATGGTGTCCATTTTGGTGATAACGATAATAGTGTATTTGTTGAAGTAAACAACTGAAGTTATAACGGATGATTGTATGCTAAGAAATGTAAGACTAAAAATGCACTCATTAATGTGGTAAAATAATTTTTTATATTTCAACAGTAACTTACTTAGACCAGCATGTAGAATCTGACAAATAAGTTTGGACACTATCTTACACTGACAGAATATATGGTAGGAAAGATGAGCAGAGTCAAATCGCAAGGCAAACTACGCTTTTGCTACCGTAGGGATTTTATTGAGGTCCTCCAAAATAACCCCACCCGCACCACCCTTCCGATTCAACCTGGTGGGACATGAGTGAGAGAGCAATGTGCTTTCGGAGATAAGTAGCCTATGTATATTCGAAGAGAATCGTATTAATTTTAACAACAAAAGCACTTTAAATA
>JAOXNN020198715.1:0-24536 GCA_028571205.2 Hydropsyche betteni | reverse complement strand
GTTTTTGAACGGTTAGATTAGGGAATAGATCCTTGTTTTAGAGTTTGTCGGAGGTTACTGGAGAGGTATCTTTAGTTTTCAGCCAGTCAACTATTGCTTTTCTCTAGTAGGTATTTCCGTCACTAGCCATCACAGGGTCCACAAATATTTATTTTGTTAGAGGACAGAAGAACGACTATGTAATGTGCCCTTTTTCTTCTTCAGCCATTTTATTTAATTGGACTTTGTATTCAGCAGGAGGCAAAGTTATCTTCATACCTGCCTTTTTATTGACCGGGACTATTTTCTTTGTTTACAGAGCTTTGCTGTATCTCTAGAGTGCCTCGGTAACCTCCTCTATTCTTTATTTGCTCTGGCCTCGCTATTCCATATCAGCAACGTATTATTTTAGCGTACGAGCTCCTGACGTCAGAGCGATTGCCCCTAGAATAATATCAATACAAGCTTTGGGAGTTTTAGTTTTGAGGATTCTCTAGTGGCCTCCAAGAGCTCCCTTCCATTGGTTGTAGATTTACTCTTCGCTAGATGTAGAGTATTATTTCTTAAGTAAAAACACATTATAGTTTTTCCGTATTTCAGCCCACTCAACAGCAGCTCTGACTTACTTCTTTGGCTCTTCTCCTAGCACTTTGAGATAGTCTTGAGATAAAGGTTCATCATAGAAAGCTTCGTCGCCTGTAACAAAGAAGAAGGGTATTTGAGCATTGGTGAGTTTTACGTAATGGTTGTAGAAGTAGGCAGGGAGTTAGTAAGACTCTCTGAACCCAGCCCCACCTGCTCCTTCCAGCCACAGTTTGGCAATCATTTCGTCTATTTATTTGCCCTGACCGAATCGAGTCACCTGAAGGGGAGCTGAGTCACAGGTTGCATCTCCAATAGCACAGAAACTGATAGCTGGATCAGGAACATAGTTCTTCATTTTGATTTGTCCATAAAACATGGGCATTTTGTCGTAGATAATCTAATTAAGAAGATAGTGTTACTTTAGGCCATTCACCCATACTTCCAGTGACGTCGAGGGCGAATACGATTGGATTGAGATTGTCGTTTTAAATTCCACCATCTTCTTAGATGAACTTTTTAGGATCAAGGCCTGGGTTAATGCCGACGGTCTTTCCAACAACGTCGTTAGCTGCTCCTCCTCCCTATGAGCTAATTACTTATCTGTCGTAGTAACCTCCACCCATTAATAATAAATAACAAATAGTAAGATATGGTTGACGACGTATTTAATTAGATTGATTATTTTAATGGCATTCTTACTGATATTATGTTGTCTATTTTTATTGGAATGGGATGGATATATGAAATTAAACGAAGGTATGTATCAATTGAGAGTAATCTCGATTAGTTAGGATATTTCTGATACGGAAGTTACTTTTAAAGGTTATCGCAATACTAAACAGGAAGGCTCTTCCATCCATACCTTAGTGTTCTAATGACTGATCTTCCCTTTGTGAAGGATTACGAGTGTCTTCGGCAACTACACTGTCTATTTTGATTTTAATTGTCTTAATTTAAGACTCAAACCTTAACTCTCATATGAAAAAGATTTGGACTACTTCTATGTAGATTTTCCTTAAACTACTATTCTGATAAATTCACATGGATTGTTCTAATCACCACCTAGTTGCGTAGGATTAGTTACAAAGGATCCTTATGCAGCTACACCGTCTTCAGTTTTTAAAGATCCCTTAAGTACAAGGATGATAGTGGTTGATTACTCGTTGATTTGTTGGATAGGGAATTTAGTGTGGGGACGAATCCAATATTTTGACAAACATTTGAGTTTTGGGATGACTACAGATGATTAGTAAGACCCACAGGAGAGGTAGTGATCTGCATCGAACTCTGAGTCTCTATATTGGTAGGGATGAACCACTCTGGTTGCTCTCAATTATCTCTGCATCTGCATCTTTGACAATTATCAACAATTAACAAATTTAGTTCATTCGCCTCAACAACAACAAATATTACTCAATTTGGAGACGAAATTGGAAATCCCAAAGCTAAACTCAAATTATTGACAGACTCTAAATTGAGTGAAACAAGGTAGTGTTAATTTTTCGTTCATAAATCCACGTTATCACACAGCACTCCCTCTGGATAGCATCTTCTTAATGTAGTAAAGCTGAGCTACTGTCACTGCTAGTACAAGAACCATCTCGAAAATGTGGAAGTACAAATAATGCTTGGTGTACTTCTGCACACTGGCAGCTATTCTCGAGTTGAGAAGGGTGTTCTGCTAGGAGAACCCAAGGTAGGTAATCAGTTTGTTTTTGACGTTATTCGTTTTCTACTGGTGAGTGTACACGTGGTCTTTGGATATTGCGTGGTCTGTCTTGCCCGCTGAGAGGAAGTTCTCCACGTACATCACTACCATCTTCGTCGAGCCTAAGGGAGTGAATCGTAGGGTGTACTGATGTCCCTTTCGAGCCGTAAAAGCGAATCCTGTGGTATGGTAAAAGCTCTCCCTTTTCAGGATAGTGTGCTGGTCCTCAATAATAATCAATTCGGTCTGTTATCCCTCCGATGCAGACATTTCGATGTAAGCGTTGTTAGTCTCCATGTAGATATTTGCACTGCCTTTAATCTAATGGTCGAAGTCAACTACTAAGAGGAATTCAGCTTGGTGTCTCAGTGGAAAGGCATAGGGCCTGATGTGGTCGTAATTAAGAACTATTTGGTCTCGCTTTGACCTTTACTCGTCCACGATGGCATTTTTACGGATAGTTTCTAGGATAAAGGGTGAAAGTACATTAGTCAAGATTCTGATCTGTAGGTGGATCGATAGGGTTGGCAAAATCCTCCTGGCAGATGGCAACTAAAATAAAGAGGAGCAAGATGGCTGAGCGCATTGCAGTGATATTGAGTAAAATATAGATAATACTGCAGCTTAGCGAGAAAATAGATTTAACAACAGCCTGAACTCTCCAGAAATAAGTATCAAATCAATATATTGTGTTGTTTCCAACGACTTTATAGTTTCATCGAGGTTAATCTCATCTTCTTTAATCAAAATAGCATTATCATTCCATTGAATTTTACTTTAGTTGTTTAAAAGTTGCAGCATATCTACAATAAATCCAGCTACTGGGCAATTTAAGGTTGAGTGTAATATAAAGCCAATAAAAATAACATAACATTTAAGTATCAGCTTTCAGAGTCATCGTTAATTAAGCTTTAAAATAAGTGGATGGTGTCCTACTTGCTAATCTTCTTTTTTATTCGGTCTGGTGAATCAAACATTGAGTCCACCGACATCGTCAACGATGCACTCTTTGTGAGGCTTCGCTTTAAGTTACGTTTCCTTCGGTTCACCAGCTCCTATTTCTGTTTCTCTATTATATCCCCTATTTTCTTTTCGTACCGCTGGATACCGTCTAGCTGGCGCATGACTGCCTACTCAGCAGGACCCTACTTACTCATTTAAGTTATTATTTTCTTTTACCCTAGTATCTCTTCAGCTTTAATCTTACGTGCAGACATGGGTGGTACTGGTGAAGCTGGTTTGATGAGTTTTTTGAGTTTAATTTCGAAGTAGGTTTATACTGACTCGGAAATAGTGGCAAAGTATTGGATGAGATCACTATACTGATGGACAAGTTGCTGGCAGGTGAGTGGGGTAGGTTTTTTGGCGTGCTGTTATTCTAGTTCGAGCAGTTATTGGAAGAACTCTGCACTGAAGGCTAATTACTCCTCTATTCCGAACATATTGTAAGTAATGCCTAAATTACAATACAAAGCCATATGAATCAATAACATCAGTCAAAACCGTAAATCTTTATTAGTGAGTTCAGCTTGGGATCCACTGAACCCTTCTTCTTTGACTGCTTCTTCTTGCGACTCTGGTTCATATCGTCCTATCCCTTCTCCTACTCCTGGATGTTCATTTCTTAACGCGCCTTTATCTTAGAGTCAATCACGTTTTTATGGTCCTCCTCAGTTTATTTATTGTTGCCTGATGTCGTAGAGTTAGTGCCTGCCTCAGGTATGCTCAGATTCACCTTACTAGGGCTCACTGCGTTCTTCATGGAGGAGTTTATAGCAGCTGTGGACTTCTTGGACTGATCGAGGGCACCTGTATTGTTGAGGGTGGAAGTTGTATTGTTTGTTGTGGATGTCGTTGTCTTGTTAACGACAGATGTCTTTAAATTAGACTTTGAGGTATCGTTTACTGGAGCCTTCGATTTGGTAGCGTCTTCAGGCACTTTAACGGGCTTAATTGTTTCAGTGGTAGGCTTTGTAACTGAAGTTTTAGAATTATTGACAGGAGGGTTAGTGACACTGTGGGTTTTCGAGTTATCGGCAGGCTTTATAGGAGTGGGGGCAGCACGTTCGGCTGGATTACTTTGTGGCTGAGGCTGTTGAATAGTGGCAGTGTTTCCA
Organism: Hydropsyche betteni; assembly: GCA_028571205.2. NCBI lineage: Eukaryota > Metazoa > Arthropoda > Insecta > Trichoptera > Hydropsychidae > Hydropsyche > Hydropsyche betteni. The sequence goes on along the minus strand of JAOXNN020198715.1, from coordinate 20,147 downwards.
GTATTAGCTCCGCAACCCATTTAATAATTTTATCAGGTATAATGTCAGCCAACATATAATTTGTAGGCATACTTACAATCTTTGATTTTAGATTTTATGAGGCTAATAATCTCTAGAGGCTATAAGGGAGTCAAATGTTAATATATTTTACAAATGATATTGAGGACCTTGATATCGTTCATATTAGTGACGGTTGGTATGGGCCACTACCATGAGGCACTGCATAGCAGGCACCACCAAACAGGCAAAAAGCTTTATCACAAGCATATTTCTATACCTGAGGAACATTCAGAGTCAAATACTAGGCTGTTGCAGACTTTGACTAGAAATAACATCAGGTTGACACTCGATAAATACACTCTAACACAGCCACTAACCACAACAACTTCTTATGCTGTCCTGGCTTTTATTGACAAGGCTATGGAGGTTGCGAAGGCCTTTATTGTTGCAAGAATAAAGGTCTCCCCTGAAAGTGGTAACATCCAAGCTCCTAATACATGCGTCGACTATTCGACTTCAGCCAGTGATCGCTCCTCAGGTATTGCAAGTAGTGACCTCCATATTTATGTCTCCTACATCACGAGTGCTACCACTGCTTACGTAGCCACCGGTAAGTCTTGTAAAGTGGCATTAGGCAGCACAACTAGCCCTAGTGCTGACCCAACAAGAGCTCGAGGTAGACCCATAATGGGCAGAATAAAATTCAATACTGCCGCCACACTCGACGGAAGCTCCCTAACCAACCGGTTGTTCGCAGATACAACTGCAAATGCTCTCCACTAGATAATCCATATTATGGGGTTTGACAGCAGTCTATACTCAACATTCCTTGATTCAACTACAAATGCGGCCTATACGAACCCTGTTCTGCAGACTGCTACAGGCCTACATTCCAATAGAGGTGCAACTAGTTGGATAACGACTCCTTCTGTGTTGGCATGGGCTAGGGCCTGGTTTGGTTGTAATACAGTCGGGGGCATGTTGTTGGAGAACTAAGGAACTGATGGATAGGCAACATAATGGGCATCCTCAACAGGCTCTCATTGGGACAGAACTTTAATGTATGACTAACTGATGACAAGAACACCGCTAGGCCCCCAGAGAGGAATATCTGCTCTAACTTTCGCCCTATTAAAGGACACTGGATGGTACTTTGTGGACGATACTTTCAACGACACTTCCCCCTACGGATATCTAAAAGGCTGTTAATTCTTTAATAATTCCTGTAACTCTTCGACTACTTTCAGTGAATTCTGTACAGCTGGCTCTACAGTTAAATCATGCACACCTCAAAACTTGGGAAAAGGTGTATGCCAATCCAACCAGTACTCAGATGGATGTGGTTTATGGGCGAACGCACTAAGCTGTGTGGACAGTAATAGCGTCGATGATGGCACAAAGTCAGTCTCTCAATAAACATATGGCACTACATCGTTCTGTATCTCTTCAACTCTATCAACTGTAGCATTGGACCCGAGTCTTCAATCAAGATGCTATCCTTATGTATGCTACAACAACCAAAGCATAAAGTTTACTGTGGGAGTTAATATGATAATTTGTGCACCCACCGATGTGGGCACACAGAAGACCCTATCAGGATTCTCGGGGTATTTGTTATGCCCAGTTTATTCAGATTTCTGTCAGATTTCTAGAAAGATATGTCCAAACTGGTGCAGCCAGAATGGATTCTGTACAAGAGGCATCTGTAACTGTCGGACAGGGTACTCAGGAGAGGATTGTAGCCAAACTATGTGCAATTCTACACAACTTTACTACAATGCACTCACAAACTCATGCCTATCTATATGTCCTTCTGGGTATTACGCTAATATCTATTCCAGAACATGCATGCAGTGTGATAGTACATGCAACTAGTGTGTTATAGAACCCACAGTTTGTACTTCTTGTGTAGGTGGAACCAAGTTTAAATACGGTACAATTTGTTATGATGTGTGTCCTGATAAAACCTACGCTTCTGGAAGTAACTGTCTAGATTGTTCTCCATCATGCTTCAACTGTTCTGTGACAGCTTCTAACTGTACTTCGTGTCCCACAAGTCAATATCTGAGTACTCCGACCTTTGGAACATGTGGGGCAACTTGTACTAACGCAAACTTTCAGATGACTGATACAGTTAATTTCAAGTGTACTGGCTCATGTCTGGATAACCTCGTCCAGACAGGTACCAGTACCTGCGGGTTATGCGCTAGTGGACTATTTAAAAACACAAGCAATCTTTGTAATGACACCTGTCCAAGTGGATACTACCCAGACAGTGCTAGAAGGTATTGTACTAGATGTGACACCTCTTGCCAAACTTGCCTGGGAGTCTACCCTCAAAATTGTACATCCTGCTGGCCGACAAGCACCAACAAATTTCTCTACCTAGGCCAGTGCGTCCTGAACACCAGTTGCCCTCTCAACACCTATGCCAACAGTAATACCCTATCGTGCACCCAATGTCCAACCTCCCTGAACTGTAGTTCCTGTGTTAATACATCTGGATCTGGTGTTATCTGCATACAGTGTAAGTATGGATGGTTTATGAACTCATCAGGGTACTGTGATGTTACCTGCGCTACCAATCAGTACAAGAACTCAGGTAATAATACTTGTGTTGCATGCCACTCATCGTGTTCCACCTGTACCAGCGGAGCAAATACATCCTGTACGAGTTGCCCCAGCGGCGTGACTAATAAATATTTGTTGGTGAACATATCAGGAGGGTACTGCCTATCTGGGTGTCCTACCAACGGCTATTACGAAAATAGCTTCCAATGTCTGCCTTGTTACAGCTCTTGTGCTAAGTGCGTAGGTGGAACCATATCAGGTATAGGTTTCTATTAGCTTAGATTGCACTAAATGCTCCTATGGAATGTACTTGTATAGTGGACATTGTTACTATGCATGCCCGTCGCTTTCTTACAAGCAAACAGGCACATCTACGTGTTAGGCTTGCAACATTAACTGTACCTTTTGCTTCGGGCCGAGCATCCAAGAATGTAATCAGTGCATCTCAGGAATGGTGTTGCAGAATACCACATGCGCAACAAACTGTTCGTCAGGTTATTCAGCGAACCAGTGGTTAGTATGCGTTCATTCCCTCCATTTGCTAGTAGTTGGTTGGCTGATGCTGCTACTCTTTGGAGTATTTTGAAATATCAAAGAATAAACAATATATCTATGATGGATACTTTAGGCTTTAGGGTGTTTAAACATCATTTTTTGATAACGAGTTTTGGAGTATTTACAGTCCCTACTATGTGCTGCGAACGTGAATCTACCCAAATATGCAGCTATTAACTATAAAATTGGGATAGTAGTGTGGCATATGACAATTGAGTAAAGACTAATTTTATTTTATTAGTCATGAACACCCCTAAAAAGCCCAAACCCACCAACTCCTACTCCACAACCCTCACTAGCATATCATTCACAGACCTCAAAAACGATACACGGTCATAGTTATTCGATCGACATCGACAGTATCCCTAAATAAAAATATCCCCCTCCCACACCCTCACATAAACCAAACTAAAAATGGATAGTCGTGATTACCAAAGTCTCCTTATTCTCGAGAAGGAACTGGAGCTTAGTATTATAGACCAGCAGGCAGTTATTCAGAAATTGAAGAGAATAGTGGGGAATATCTCCGAACCCTCCAATAAAATAAGAGATAAGGTTACCGAACTTAGCTAAACCCTCCAAAAGAAGAAGGATTACTCGATAACTTACTATCGGCAGGTATCTGACAGTTTGGCTAAAGCAGCCGAGAGCAAGATGCTTGAGATAGAGGCGTTATAAACGAGACTGGAGAGGTAATTTCGGCGGCTGTAGAAGGATCTCAAGAAGGAAAGCGTATCATTCAACAACATAGCAGTTAATAAAGAGGAGTAGTACGATACCACAAAACAAGTTTGCCAACAAAAACTTTAGGAGATTGCTGTCACAGTATAATAACGCAATCGCAAAATACAAACGAACACTGCAATACAAGAACAAAATTTGAAAAAGCAGATCGAGTTAGAGAAGATTAACAATTAATACAATACAATTTATGCCTAGCTCATCATCCTCCAAAAGCAGTAGAAGACCATGGAATCAGATGTGATAGGAATCAAAAGCATGCTGGGTGTAGTGGAAGAGCACACCAAAACATGTATGGTGTTGGAGCGTGCTATTATAATCAAGTAGCAACAGAAGGTGAGGCAGGAGGCGTATAATCGATAGACCGCTAAATAGTACGAAACAAGCATGATCCCTCAGCTCAGAGCAATGCTAAAGTAGAAGAATAAGGAGAACGAAGTCCTTAGCAAAAAAGTGGACGAGAAGAACAAATTTATAGGGGACCTTTCTGATAAACTATTCAAGAGGAAGCATGAGCTAGCCGAGGTAGAGTATAAACTGCGGAGAACTACTTTAAACTGAGGAGAGCTACTTCTACTGGATGATTGTGTATTAAATTAAATGAAGGGAGGATCAGCAGCCACCGTAAGCTGACTTGGGAGTAATTTTGTTGTTGCGGCCCTTGACGTTGTTTCCTGATCCTTGTGCGTAGTTGCTGCTGCCACGGATGGAGTTTAGGTCGCCATATATGTCGTTTCGATTTCCATTTATCTGGTTCTCGAAGCCGTCGACATAGTTCACGTTTCCTCTAATAGTGTTGATATTCCCGTAAATATCGTTGGCGTTGCCTCTCACCCAGTGTTGATCGCCAAACACATCGTTTTAGTTTCCAGAAAGCTAATTTTCATTCCCTTCAAGTATGTTTCTGTTACCTCTCAACCTATTTTAATTTCCTCTCAAGTCGTTGGATCTTCCTCTCAAAGCATTTCTGTTGCCTCTTAGAATGTTTTCAACTCCAACCAAATCGTTATCATTTCCAACCAAATCGTTAAAATTGCCATCCAAATCGTTTCTATTTCCTTCCAAAATATTTCTGCTTCCTCTCAATCTATTGGCGTTGCCTATTAAGTCATTAGTGTTTCCGGTAATAATGTTAACGCTGCCTTTGATCCTGTTGTCGTCTCCCAAGATGTCGTTTTATCTTCCTGTTAAAATATTTGACGATCCTCTGATGTCGTTCACATCACCGAGGATATCATTAACGTCTCCAGAAACTCTGTTCGCACTACCTTTAATATCGTTGTTCAATCCAACAATATCGTTATCACTTCCGTCGAAAGAGTCACTAGGTCCATCTGGAAAACCACCTTATCGTGATACCCGAGGGCCTCTAATCCTAGTACCTCCACCAACACTAGGTAAACCTGGTCCTCCTGGTCCTCCTGGACAGACAACAATAGTTCATTACTTACGACTCGATTATAATCATTAACATATCAACACTCAATGAAAAATATTGTAATTGTTCTTACCCTCGTTTTCACCCTGGGACTCTCTCAGTTCGTAAGACCATTATTACCTTAGGCCGGCGGGATGCACAAAATCCCTGAGAGTGAGATGTAAAATCTGCTCCAGAGTGAAATGTTCAAGCACGCAGAGAGCAAAGCCCGCAAGGAGTTCTCTATAAAGCAGAACATGGAGCTCGGGAGAGTTGTGGAAGTGAAGCAGCAGATGGTTGCTGGAATTAACTACAAGATAACGTTCGACACCCCAGCAGGAAATTATGACGTAACGGTATTTGTGCAGCCATGGACCAAGACAGTGGAGGTGGTCAACATCGAAAAGAGCAAACACCCCAACGGACAGTGATAGTCTAATCAACACGTCTTTATCTACCATTAATTTTGATCTATTAAGGATGGTATTAATTGTATGTTGGTCGACAGGGTGCTTTAGCAAGTGAATGCTACTGAGTTTCATTGTATTTCTTATTTACTTGAGGCAAACATAAATGAGGGAATCATTAAAGACTATTGGGATATATAAATCAGACTAACTTTGAGCTGTAGTACTCCTTCCAATCGATATCGAACTTATTTGCGAACACCGATGTTATTACAGCGAGTACCTGCACTCCTATTAGAATGTAGAAGCTGATATCCCACCCTTGGGGTCCTAGCTCTCCAACAAGGAAGTAGTGAAGTATAAACTGGAGGGCTGCACCTAGTGAAAAGCCGAAAAACACATAGCTGTAGACTCTGGCGCCGTTCTTCTGTCCGTAGATCTGGTATGTTTTGGCTGGCATAAGGCTGAATAGTCCCCCATACAAGAAGTAAGTAAGAGCTAAGTAAACCATGAATCCTGCTTTGTATACCGACACGTATGAAATGCTAGCACAGCAGACCAGTAAGCCTAAGTTGACAATTATCATGAGATTTCTGAAGGGAAACCAGTCTAGAAGCATTCCCCAGAAGATGCGACTGAAACCATTCGCTATTCCGCCAATGCTTCCAGACAGGGTCAAGAACTGATCGTCAGAAATATGAAGGAGACCATATTCTTTGTAGTTGAAAGCGACAAACATCCCGTAGGTAGCCGTCATAGCAGTAAAGATAATGAACAGATACAATGATTCTAAATAAGCTACACAATTACTCTGCTTGAAAGCGTCCTTCAGGCTTTGACATTAATTGGTCACAGGCTGAGTCTAACTGAGAAGAGATTATTTTTCTTATTGTGTGCTCTCGACTTTCTTCTTGGGAATCATCATGGCAGTGCCTAAAAGTGCCAATCCAAAATACACTCCCGAAAGAACCATCCAGGTCTTAGGTAGATTGTTGGCAACCTAAGGAGGGAAATAGTGATCAACTGGCTTCATGTTGTTTGGATTCATAACAGCAACGATGATCTGGTTGAACAGAAGCGCTCCAAAACCCAGTCCCATGATGCAGATTCCGCTGCAGAGGCCTTTCCTTTTTGGTAGATATTGGCATGCATTATTGATAGGCAAAATGTAGGGGATTCCCAAGAATAGCCCATTTGCAGCACCATAGATAGCAACATAGGCGATAAAGTTCTCCACGTATGATAGTAGAATCAGACAGCCAGCGTATATTGTGAAGGAGCCCAGAGTAATGATCCTCACGTCGATTTTCTTGGCGAGTTGTGAGCTACATGACCTTTTATGTACCCAATGATGATGCCGACGTTCATAGCGAGCAGGATGAATGGGAAGATGATTCCAATTGTGACTGTAGTGAGATCGGGGGATCCGTGCAGTCTGAGGAAGGAGGAGATATAGACTGTGAGAGTGCCAAATGTGTAGAGGGAGCCTACTACCAGCATAAGAATTAGGCCTGATATCAGGGAAAGGATCGCCTTGGCTGTGAACTACTTTTCGGGAGGACTAATATCCTATTCCATATTTAATTATTGGTGAAAGTGGTAATTCCTTCCAATTATCGGAAAGTGTTGTTATGCCTAATCAAATATTTGTTAACAATTGATAGGAAATAATTTACAATATCACTTCCGGAGTACGCTCGGCCTATGCTGGTTGAAGTAACTTGCGTTCTTCTTTATGCTTTGTCTCAAGTACAGAAATTCATTCTTGTATTTCTATGAAACTGGGGCTTTGGAATCTCCAGCGAGATTTGAAGTGCTGGGAACGTTGGTGCTGTTTAGGTAATTAGTGCTACTGTTCATGCTCGTGTTGTTACTGCTCAGGTTGGCTGGGTTAGTTCCAAATAAGTTCACATTTACACTGCTCGCGTACTCATTCGGCTAGACGTTCAAGCTCTTTCTTTACACTGTACGTTATCGAGCGAACCTTGGATTGATAGTTAATTTAGAGGAAGGTCTCCTCTCTTACGACCCATCGAATTTGTTTGAGCTCTTCGCTCTTTGGTGCATCGACTGATCTTTGCAGTTCGATACCGAAGTATTAAGTAGGTCTTTGGATCTACTACGCTTTCGATTTGAAGTGTTGTCATATCGAGAGTCATTTACACTTCTCAGCTTGTTGGTGCTTCTGTTGTTGATCTGCTATTTGTCGTCCTCCTTATGAACCTTGACCTTCTCCACTGCTCCCAAAGTCTTTATTAATGAACTGAGATTCTCTAAATTGACTCTACACTTGCGATACTCGTAACCGTCTGCGAGGACCCTCCTCTTTTCGTGCCTTCTCATCTGCTCGTTTATAAGAGCCCTCTTGACTCTTCCGTATTTCTTTGTCTGGCAGTCAGAGCTCTTTTAGCTTGAATAGTACTCAAGTACTCTCCTGTAAAAAGAATACCCCTATTAAATTTAGTTTAAAACTCCCAACTACTGTTTTCGCATCATCTGCATCATTTAAACTGCCTACTTTTACCTTTGTGCGAGCATCGTCCTCATGTTAGCGAATTCTTGAGTAACCATATCTGCTATTCCATCCCATTTCGATTATGCCTGTCTGCGACTTTACTGAATAGAAGACTATCTGTTGATGAGAACTGTAATTAACTACTGGTGGCTTGGATTAATGTTCTATTTATCCTCAGTTGTAGATATCTTTCTGAGTCTGTATTCTTAAGCACATTTGGCACAGGCCAAAGTCCCATTTTACAACACTAGGTTTCTTGTTTTGTTATGTTTGCTACATTAGAATGCAGGTTCATCGAGACTCTTGGTTTTAATCTAGATGGATTTATGATTCGAGAATTTCTTCTTACTGTGGATTACTCTGTTACATTCCTAACAAAACTTACGACTACAACATGTGAAACACAATGTTTTGGCAAGGTTGGCTTCGCATCTGTTGCAGTATTCTTCCACAGGATCTTCAGAAGATTACAGTAAACCAAACTATTATGGAGAGAGACATTCATGAGTGGAGGCCTTGTTCTGATTTTGAAAACACTCCTTACAGATGGGGGTTAGGCAACATTTAAGTATGTACAAGGGCGAGGCGCTTGAACAATAAGGACAAACAGAGATATCTGCTTCCATAACACTATTCGTTAGAATATATTTGAATTGCACGGTTGTATATGTTCATATTAAAATTATGTTATTAAACTATATCATACTGGCACTTGACTGAGACCTGACTGTATGAGAGCAGCCAACCTCTCTTCAAGCATAACTGGTAGGCGATGCTTCTGGACGAACTGCTTTGCAACTTCCTGCGGGTTATCGTTTGATGATATACGAATGATCTCGGATTTGTCACCTAGCTCTATGTCGATTTACAATCTAAATAACTCTAAGCTTACAATATTGTTTGAGATTTCTTTGATTCGGAAGTTGGAGGTATTGCGCATGAAGCCCTTGGGTTTTGAGGATTGAGCTTAGGTTGCTTTGCTTGGTTGAGACGAGTGCTGTTCTATTTTTTGGCTTTTAGTATTGGTTTCGACTGTTTGCTGGGTTTCGGTTATGTCTTTTTGACATTGTCATCGAAAACCCTAGGATTAGGAGCATTCGAGAGACTATGTTCGTTGTTCAAAGAGCTCTCCGCGAACTTTTGTCTGTTTATCCTGAAATAAAGGAACTCTTTAGCTAGCTAAACATTGTTTGGTTGCCTTAGGTTTTGCTATGAGGGTTACCCAGGGATATTTTGTGGCTGGTGTATCTTCGCCTTTGGTACACCACATACTTCCAGAACAAATGACCTCAGCTAGACGCAAGTACACTATTTTTAAATGCTATTTTATCCTGTGATCTCTGCCCAAGCAGTATGCAGCAGTTATCTTTCAGCAAGGAATAGTCCGTCATCTAGAGTTGCCAACTGAGAAATCATCTTGAGTGATTTAAGGATTTCAACAAACAAATGAAAGGAAACAGTGTCAGACTCTCTGAGACTTAGTTTATTTAGGCCGAGATGAAACTAGTAGCACAACTGTTCGATCTAGCCAATACTCAGTATTGTAAACTACGGTTTTAAATTATTTACGTTCTAAATCTTTGGAATAGTTGGTTTAGATGATTTACTTTTCACCTTCACAGCCTGAGGTTCTTACGTCTGATCGACAGCTTTTTACTACTTTCTCCTAATCTTCGAAAGTTCAACCGAGTATGATTGAAGAAGAGGCTTGTGGGGATTTTACTTATCGTGCTGCTCTTGTAGTTGTCTTCTGATTCTGTCGATTGATCTCTTACGCTTCTCTGCGAACTGCTTCTGCTTCTACAAAAACGACTTTAGCTTAGTTTGGGACATCCTCCCCATATTGGTCTGTTATTCCTTAATTACGAAGGATCCTTTTCGAGTGTGGCTGTGGTTCTTGTGAGACACATCGTTTTTAAGACTCTTGTTCTTGGATCTCTTCTTGAGGTGTTCTACAGAATAGCAGTTCTTAAGTCCTTTGACAGCGGAGTTCATTACGTATTCAACGGACTGGGAAAGAGCGTTCCGTTTTCGAAGGGACTCACTAAAGAGCTTGTTGACAAAGCTACGACCTTTGAAAGCCATAGGCAGCAAACTGCTTCTAGTGGTTGTGCGAAGGGTTGGAATATTGTCATCGATCTGGGACAGGTGGGCTATTTTGAGGGGCTAAGGTGGTTTGATGTGGTTGGTCTTCCTGACTGCGTAGTGTTCAGAAGAGTGTTGAGGACTGTTATTGTTGAGAGTGCCTTGACAATAGGTATTACCCATCGTTAATTATAAATTAATCAATGTCTTTTAATATAAAACTTACTTCAGAAATGTTATGTTTAGATTGTACGAACCATTGGCTGGTTCTTGACCGAAGCATCGAAAATACTTCAACTTTAGGTTTTAAACCTATTCACCTGATCAAGAAATCTCTGGAAAATGTCAAAATATTGAGAGTGATGAGCTTTAGATTTGATTTGTACAAAAGTATTGTTGTAATCAGTAAGCATAAAAGTGCTCAGTTTTAACATAATTATAAAGATTGCAACTAAATTCTTCAACTCAACCTTATGGACGTCAACTTAAGTGCACTTAGACTATTTGTGATTATTATTATATAAATAGGTAGTTAGGGATGCCCCCAAAAAAGAAGAAGGGCAAGAAGAAGAAGAAGGGTAAGAAAGAGTACGATCCTCCTGTCTACCAGATTCCCACATACGACGATCCTGATGTCGTCACTCCCAAAGTGGAGCTCACCATCAAAAATGGAACTGTCGAGATACCCGACGACATTATGACTCTCAAAGTCACAATGCTCATCACCACAAGTGTCGGGAATGTTGCGAAGTAAATTAGCAAACACCACCAAGGTATGACTGTCCGTTATTCAGGAGCGATTGGCAACATTATAATATGCAAGGACAGGTTCTAACTGGGGGAGGCTCTGGACCATCATTCAACCCTTTAGAAGTGCGGAATAACGGGAGGAGAGGCCAAACTGTTTTACGATTTCACGCCTATCGCTTATCCACTGCTTAGATGATAATCCCGGAACAGCTTTATGAAGGTTTATTCGTTATACAGCTATCAATATAACTACTCGTTCTCCAGTTGACGAATACGGGTTAAATGCTTCTGTTGTTCCGGCGGTTTGTTCTTCTAGTTTTAGATGTCTCTATGACGGACATATTCTTAAACGAAGGTCTTATCCTTCATCTCCCACCACTTGTCTTGAGGGTATCCATGTCGAGAGAGCTCATCTCCTCGATAATTGACCAACCTGCATTAATTATTGAGTACATATTGCGCTACTGTTTCCTCAGATCGTAGAGGATGCTCTAATGTGCGCCTACCTCTAATTATCGATCAGCTTTTCCTTATGTCAGTTTTCTAAAGTATTCGTCCACCAAGGAAGGAGGAACTTTGGCGCCGCCTTTGTAACTACTTTATCTGCATAACCTAAAATACACCTTTTCGCGAGCACGAGGTCTTACTTCAGAGCTGTCACCCTCCTTTCTAACTCCTCAATAATCACTTCCTTCCTCTTGACATTCTCCTCTATCACGAGCTCATCGGGTCGCTTCTTTGGCGGCAGTCTCTCTAGTTTGCTCTTGTACTACGTAGATACTATGTTATCATGAATCGAAAGTGGATTTTCTGTGAGTGTTTAAATATGGTGAGATCTGAGAAACCATTTGTCCTTATCGTCTTACGTTGGTTTTAGAATAGTGTTGGAATAGTAATCAACTGGCAACAGGAGAGAGTACTTGCTGTTTCCCTCGCAATCGAACACAGAGGGTTTGCTCTCGAACTGCACCTGCTACTTGAAGTAGTTATGGTTCACTCCCTATCTAATTGTTTACTCAGGTTTCTTGGGTTGGACTACTTTGGAGTTCTGTTAGTCGATGGCATCGAGTGTTTTGAGCAGGTATTTAGAAATTCTGAGAGGATCTTCTGAAGACAGTTCCTAGACTTTAGGCAGATTCGAAAGCAGCAAAGACTGTCCAATTACTTGCATGTCGTTTGAAGCGGCTGGTGTTTTCTTCATCGAGCTCTGAACATCTGATTTGGATATCTGGCTGAACCCTCCTCCACTTTTGATAGTTCTGGACTTCTGTTATTGTATTTTATTCATGCTCTTCTCGTGGAACCTAACATCGAGTGCGTTGATGTTTATGGGCTATGGGACATAAAACGATTTTGTGAGTGTCTTCATCATATTGAGGTTAACTGGTTCTTCTACAACAGCCTAATCTTAGACTGACTATTCAGTGTTGGGACGGAACAGTATGCTGTTTTGGAAACCACTCTGAGCTTTTTTTGCCACAACCTTGGTCAAATTGTTCACAATCTTGTTTATCTCCTCTTCCTTCTACTTTATTATCCCTTCGAAAGCATTCCCCAACAGCTTCATGGCAGTGTCCAACGGCTTTTACTTATTTCTCTTTTAGTTTTACTCTTACTCCTTTTTCTTCATCTCCCTTAGTTTGTCCAAATTAGTGTACAGCATATCTGCGAACTGCACTCTCTTGGCCTCACTTCCGTCAATTTACTCTGATGGCCTTTTCAAAAGACTCGACACTGCACCAGGTTTAGTTGGACTGCGAGAAGGAGGTTACTCAATCTAAATGGGTTGTGTTACATCTATCTTTTGAATTATGTCAGCGTAGGTCAGAAAGTCGTCGTAGTTGACTCTCTCTACCAACGAACACACTTCCCTCGATTTATTAAGCTAAAGAGCCATCTCTATATCGATAGTTTAGAAGAGACCTCGAAGGGTCTCCAAAGTAATATTCATATCTATGGTGAGCGCATGGTATTTGTTTGAGTAGGCTCTTTCAGGGATATTGATTGCCGACAGCACTTCCTCCCAAACCTGCCCCTTAAATAGTATCCTTGTGCATTCGATCTAAAAACAGCGAGTAAGTAGCTCAACTTCCACCTCTTCATCTCCTGGAAACTCCTCCATGTCTGGAACCTCTAGAGCGTGTTTTAAGCAGTGCTGCTCCTTGACCTTTGTCACTAGTTTCCTCATGGCGATTACCTCATCTCTGGAAGCAGAATGCTTGCTTAAATACTTCGCTAGTTAGCCGAAAGTGAAGGTTTTCTCGTTGAGTGTTTTCTTGTCAGATGTGAACCCCATGACGAAATGACTTAATTTCTAAAGGTAACCTTGGTAGTGCTACTGTTGTTAGCAAATTCTTCCCTCAATCGAACTCCTAGTGATTTGGTTGCTAGAGCCGAACAGCGGGAATAGTAGTTTCATCATCGTACTCTTCTTAAAGAACAAGTTGTGGTTGTTCACTATGCTGTCCTCGAATGCCTCCATAAACTCTGCGTAGTCACTAGCAACTCTTTAGAGAGTATGCTCGTGTTGTTGGTTGTAGTCTTAAATTTTCTTCTATAATGCTTATTTGCGGGGTTGGTCATATTTTATCATCGGCTATTTGAGTTGATTTCTTATGTCCTTAATTTACTCAATGAATGGATTTCGGTAACTATCGCGAATCATCTAAAATCTCTTCCTGAGGCCATTCTAATACTTTTTCATCTACTTCATGGTCCCCTTCATCGCGGGAAGATTGTTCTGAATTACAAATTGGCTACCTGCCAATGCTCAATGTAGTTCTTCATTAGAACATAACGCTACTGAGCAGCCTTGTCAGACATTATTCTAGTTACTTATGTCTTTGCTTTGCGGTGTCTGTCGTAGTTGTAGCAGAGAGCCCTCAGCGATATCATAGGAATGTTCTTACTTGATTTTAGGATCGACGGAGACGCTAGTTATGTACGCTACGACAGTTTATCTTTGTCGGTTGGGGCTGCAGCCACTTTCTCTTTAGGTTATTATATTTTCGGTAACTGGCAAAAAGATTAGAAAAAATCCTGTACAAGCTTAGGTTTGATAGATTCCCCCGCAAGATCTCTAATAAATCCTTTAAACTGATCTGCAGAAACTACATAAACAGATAATTACTGTTTAGGTCTCTCGTCAACTTCAACTTCTTATCCTTGCTCCACAGAGTAAATTGGTGTCTTATCGAATTCCCAGGGTCTGACATGTACAACTTGTCGAAAAACTACTTGGCAACGGTTCTTTTGTGCTGCTAAATGTCGTAGAGGGAAGTGTTGGCAGGCAGTTTTGCTGGTTTCGCAGGTTGATGGAAATACTTAGGTTTACGCGTAGTATCGACAGCAGTGTTGAAGTTCCACACGTCTGTGTGCTTCATCGGAGTCTATTATGTTTTGCGAGGGGGCAATACTTTTTCCACATACATGAATGGCTTAGTGAGGTCTTATGGAATGGGTTTTTTCTCCAGTTTCTTTTCCTGAAACGCCGGCCTAAGTTTCGAAAGATTTACCTTATGTTCATCTGGTTAGCAGACAACTCCATACCGCTCGGAAGCATTGCTTTGGGTTTCTTTCTTGGTTCGGTGGATGGGATTGGATGTATAACACCTACATTAAACACCCATTACCAAGGGCTCGTTTGTTTTGTTAGGCAACGAACTACGGCTGGAAGTACTTTGTGTAAGTGCCGTGTGCATTTTGTGCGGCTTTGGGTTGAGCGGAGTTGGGCCGTTGCTTCATATATGAATATTATAGAGTGAACATAATCATTGAGGAAGTGAGGGGAGTAATTTTCTCAAATCACTCTGAATCGTACTGTAGTCCGTCAGAAAACACTCGTAGGGTGCAGTTTCCTCGAGGAAGTACTCGATTTATTTGCGTTTGGTAAAAGCTTGAGTTTGATTGCTCGGCTTCAGTCTTAGCAAAGTATCGACGTATCTTGCTAGGTAGGTTTTAGAGAAGAACTTCCGCATGTCTTGCTATGAAAAATAGTCAGTTAAAATCTCGTGCATCGAGCGAATATGATTGATGACGTTAATAGTGCCTTGCGAAGGGTATTTTTAATTGAGCTAAACCTTGGAGCATTACTGTTGCATGGTGTAGCCCATTACACTATGAAATTTGCGGATAATCTCGTCTTAGTGCTGCTGGAGAGTCTACACGAGGACCTAGTACTAATTGACTGGCAATTGTATGTGCTTATGGATGCTAGGAAGCAGTTCTAGGATGATTTCGAGAGCCAAATAGGCTAGGGAGAGATGTCGAGCTGTGATGCTGCTTCCCTTGATCCTTTTAAGCTGCACGGCTCTGGCACCTAAAATAAGTTGTTGCAGATAGGAGTTATAGCAAGTCAACAATTCAATTGAACGAGCAGCAATTTACGGCCCCAATTCTGTGTATCCATCGAAAACCTTTAGATACTCGGTGAGCGTCTGAAGCAGAAGTAGAGTAGAGCTGGTGACTTTGAACCTTCTGTCTCTAATTACGATTTCCTTTCCGTTGACTGTGTACTATTTTTGAGTAGGCTGAGAGGCAGGAATTATGGTAGTCGATCGACGTTAAAAGAGTATGCTGCTGGCCAACATACAGTGCTTCTTTCGATTTAGAATGAACTATTTCCCCTACAGTAAGTACCCCAAATTCTAGTAATAGGTTGAGTCAATATCTATCTATTGCCAAGTATCTTGCTCTAGTCCCTTTCTAAGTCTGTCGGACAATACTGTTCTGTGGAGGTTGGTGAAGTAACCTGCGATGTAGTTCTTCTTAAGCGCTTCAAATGGTGCTGCTTTGAGGAATTACCGCAACTCTTACAAGGCAGGTCCATAAACAGGCAGTGGGTCCACATACAATTCCTTCATCGAATGTCCGAAGTTAATCCACTCGTCAAAGATATTGAGAAGGTTTTAGAAGTTGGGCACTTAGCTCCCTAACCCTATTTTCTTGAGTTTGATCATAGAAAATAGCCCTGAATTGCCAAAGTCAAGGATGAGTCGAACCACTCCTAGCATACAACACTACACACTAGACTTCCCTTGAACTCTGTGCTTTTTAAACTAGTGCAGTATGCGGTTTGCAATTGAAAGACTCCTCCTAACTAGTTTTTGCATCATCCCAGAGTACATCTGCACAACTTCAATAAACCTTGCGACAGAAACCTTTTCAAACAGTGGCTGTAGCTCAGTTAGAAGAGTTCTATCGCATTTGCTTAGGGTTAGCAGGTTGTTTGAGGACTCCATGCACATACTCTCCAAAATGTTCATCAAGAGATCACTCAGAAAGCCTTTTTGAAAGCTCTGTAAATACTCCCCAATATCCCTAATCAACCCTTCAGAATTATAAGCACAAAGGGGAAAGGACTTTATTGCTATCCAGTTGATTTCCTATTCGATATTCTACTTGATTACGATTTACTGAGGCTACTCCCACATACTATCTGCTTCTCGAATAAGCGATTGAATAACGTTTGGCGTAGTCATAAACTCTTTCTTGTTTCCGCCGAATATCCTTTGGATATCACTGCTGTCGTATGAGATTACCTCAGTGAGATAACGTTAGAAGGATTTAGTAAAGGCTAGTTGTAGATTGCTCCCAACATAGTTCTCTATCATCTCTAACTTGCATGTATTGCCTGGCTTATCGCAACAGAATATCCTTGAATGCTCGTGGAGCTTAGCATATTATGCCAATAGTTTTAAGGCTTTAACTTTGTCTTTTGTAAGAGCCAATTTAATCTAATTGCCAATCTGAATCTTCCTCTGCTCTGCTTTTAGGTGATTGAATGCTTTGGTAAGATTCTCAGACTTCGTCATCATCGATCCGACCTGTTTTGTTTTAAAAATTAATTTCTCCTTGAGCTGTACATTGAACGCTCTGAGTTCCTTGATCCTTATCAAATTACTTTCAACGAGTTGCTCACTTTCGCCCATGCTGGTAAGAAATACGAAAAACTACTTGAATCTGTTGTTGACTTGACTATTGAGATTGAACTATACTTCATCGAGATAGTCGGTCAGCTCAAATTGGTTGGCAACTATCCGCTACTGGTTTCTGTTGATCAGAGCAGGGTTGAATTAGTGTTTTTCGCTGAAGTACGATGCAGGAATTCGACGATAGCACTTGCCAACCTGTAATTTCCACAGTCTCTGTTACTCATCGTGGTCTACTTGTAACTCATCTAGGTCAGCAATTTTGATTTTGGATGACTGGGTTTGGATGGTCTAGGGCAGTGTGTCCTTTTGAGAGAGGTCGTTGAGATTCGTCGAATCGAAACGAGCAAGATGATTAGATTGAAAGTTCATGACAAAGGTGAACGGATCGCGAGGATTGAATGTGCTTTAGAGTTTGTTGGCGATGAAACTGTATACCTTTTTGAATGCACTCTTTTTCTTGGGTTTGGTTTTCTGGTTATCTGTCGGCTTAAGCATTTATAAATTGATTATCGGTATTCCTTTCAAAATACTTGAATAGATAACTTGAAGACTGGGCTAAATGTTTTTGAAATCGAGCATTATTTATTTCCCTAAGACAATTAACGATATTATTGCCTATAGCACAAAATCGAAATGAAATTGAATAAAACATCATTTTTGAAATTTGGAGGCTAGACTCAACAGTTGCCAAGATTCCTGCTAATTATTCATAATTTAAATTAAAACTGTTACAATATTCAATATGTAGACGTCTCAAAAGCACATGTTCAAACACTTTGAGGATTCTCGCCCTACAACGTAAATTTAACTAACGGATCACTTCGTAGAAGTTACTTCTGATTACAATCTTTCGCTGCACTCCAATAAGAATTTTCCATGTCTCCATGCTAGGAAAGATATTCTAACGATCGCCATTAATGGAATTCCCGCTCACCCTTCCTAATTTACAGGCTACATCTTTACCAGCAAGTTTGTCAACTACTTTCCTCCCTGTTTAGAGTTGGATAAATCTTAGGAATTCTATAAATAGAGAATAAAATCAGCTAGTATGGACACGGCTATCAGAGAAATCGACGAAATAGTCGCTTCGCATTGTAATAAGGTTGTACTTGCTGTTCATTCTTTCGGGTCTTACGTAGCAACAGCATACATACACAAATATCCATAAAAAGTATTAGGAATCATTGAGTTCGGCTGCGTTCCAATCACATTCTACCCCGTTATCAAGTCTTTCGGCAGTAAGTACATATTTGAGGATATATACAGTGGGGCCGATTACTTGCTAAATAATATCGACAGTGTTTACGAAGACTACATGAGTACTTTTGGGAAATTCGATGCATCGAACTTGAGGATTAAAAACAAATACGCGTTGTTGGCATTCTACTTGATTCTCAGTAGAGAAGTAATGAAGGATATGTTTGAATGGCGGAGACAATACCCTCAAATTCTCAAACTAATTATGTTCGGTAGAATGGATGGACTCTTTGAACCCTCCCTTCTCAACGAAATGGCTTGGCATTATGCGTTAGGTCCAGGGGCCTTATCAGCAAATACTGCAGACAAATACAAGGAAGCATACTAAAAACTCACAGATCTACAGACAAACAATATTCAATCGAGGTTTATTTACTCAATGCCAAAAGCAGGACATAGTCTTCATGTAAACACAAAGCGAAAGCCAGTCTTACAAAACTTAATAAATTTGTACTTAGCAATAGTTCTGAAAGATGTGCATTAGAAGTCATCTCTGTGATGTAAATACACAAATTTTGTACTTGGTAAGGAGTCGATTAATATTTACTTTAGCATTCCAATAGTCTCTTTATTGAAACATTATTTTTAACGCTATCGAATCAAGGTTTGGCTTCAGCTTTCTTCATAAATGTGTAATCCTGTAGAATTCCTCCCTTCCTGTTGTAATTGAGTTTGTCTTCGATGCCTGCCTTCTTTACAAAGCTCTTCCAGTCCATCTTACTCTTGTTTATGGAGTTTATGTTCCTGTAGCGTGACCTCAACATCATTACCACGTGGTTTAGGTATTTGTACTGATTTTGAAGTAGTTCTCTGCCTCCCATTTCCTTGGGTTGTTCCACTGACTTCTAAATTTGAATAGCAGGCCGATCCACTTCCCTGAGTTCCCCCGATATTTCGTCAACTATGTACTCCTTGCCCGCAAACATGACCTTTTTCTCGCATCGGATCTCTTTGCAGGTGAGGATCTTCTCAGCGAGCTCTTCTGAAGTGATGGTTGGATCCACTTTCACCTTTTTGTTTTTGATTCGCTACTCCGACTATTATTGGAGTTGCCTCCATAATTACTAAACGCTAACGCCACTGCCCAACCCAGACTGCTTGTTCTTGTGCTGTTGAGCAGAGTATTGATGTTCCTACATGCGAGTTGGCTGATAGTCTTCATCCTATTCAGAGTCGTAATCCTTGAGTACATTGGCTTTCGACTTTTTCATTTTAAAAGTTTATAAGGCTCGAAACAGAAATCTCAATAAGGTAATTTAGTTTAACATGTTGTCAAAATATAATAGTTTACATTTACTGTAGACAATCATATGAAATGTCTCTGGTATCTATTCTCCACAAGCCACTAGTGTGTTTCGTTGGGCTAAGTCTTAAACCTATGCATTTATTGGTGTTGATGCTTTACTGTCTTCCTATGCATAATGTCTTTGTTGTATTTGTTGGGCTTGTTTTACTTTAACTTGACCCAATTTTGTTTGATCTCGGTATATGCAATCTTCTGTATTTCCTTCTCCAGCTGGATGATTTTGTCGGAGGAGTCTCTGAGTTCCGTTTACAACGTACGGTTGATGGAGTAAGCAATATCTACATGTTTAGACAACTCCTTTATCTTATTATCTTTTATGCTGAGTTGCTATTCGATGGAGGAAATGTAAAATTGTCTCTCCTCGTAGAAAATTATTTTTTTTTTGAGGTTGTCGATGAGCTATTTCTGTAGAGAAATGCTATCATCCTTGTTTTTAATGACCTAATCCATTTAACTGACTAACGATAATGCTTAGGACTCAGAGGCCTTCAGTTGGTCGTGCTCTTTCAGCATTCTCCTGTTAAAATCCTCGAGCTCCAAAAACAAAAATTTAATGTATCTATCACGAATATCCAATCAACCACAGATTTGTCATCAGGATTTGGATGAA
>JAOXNN020198705.1:0-24540 GCA_028571205.2 Hydropsyche betteni | reverse complement strand
AATTTGGGATGAACTTCTTTTGTGGGTGGTCAACATACACATTAAAATTGAGAGTGAGCGTTGAGACGCCTGCAGAGGAAGAGGGAGCAGGGGAGACAGTTTCGGGAGGTTGATAGGGAGCGCCTATGGCGCGCAAGAGCCTAATCAACTCTAACCACCTAGGTTAACCCTTTTGGCTGAACGGACTGACGCTCACTGACCTGACCTTTAATTTGGAAGGAGAATCAATTTATTTACTTAAGGCGTACTGTTACCTCAACAATAAACTCCACCATCAAGATATGCACTGAGGCAAGGGTTACCAGAACAAAACCTTTCGAGAGACCCAAGAGAATCGTTGAAACAAAAAAAGCAGCTTTCCAAGTCCTACGTGTGGGCGGTCTCATAAAGGGTTCGTCCGTCAGAGATATACATACATTTACTTTCCTGATTAATAAAAATAAAAAATAAAATTAAAATGGCCTCCCAAAAGCGTCTGACTCAACACTCTCCTAGTCCTCGTCCGATTCCTAAGGCTGATCTCTAACCTTAAAAAGTCCCCCTATCCCCACAGAAGTTCTCTACTAAAAAAGCTAGCCAAAGATTGGACTCCATTGAGACTGACGGACTCTTAACTTCCCTCAAGAAGAATAGGTAGGATCTTTGTACCTGTTTCGACATATTTGAGCTGTTATTCCAGAACAATGTTCCCCAACGTTGTCTTTAGCATAATAACTTCCTCACTCTCTATTGTGAGGATTAGCAAAAGCTATTATGCGTGAACTGTATTTATGGGAGCAGCCAACACAGACTACATCGAGTGATCCCCATAAAGAACGCAATGGAGCAAGTAGTTGAGGACAATAGGCTGATGTAGCAGAAGTTGCAAAAAATGATTGAAGCTATGAAGTCAACTTAAAAGGCAGCAGTGGATTCTGCAAGTGAAGGCCAGCACCAATTGAACCTATTTCTGAAGAACCTTGATGAGGAGTTTGAGAAGTTGAGACAGCTTATAAACTAGAAATATATATCGTCGAAGAAAGCCATCATCAGTATATTTTAGGAATCAGCCACAAAAAATGAACAGCTACTGGATGAAATTAGATGGTTAAAGACTACTTACTGTGACCGATAGAAGGCCATTCCTAGGAGTGGAGAATAGTCAGCATTAATATTCAACCATTTAATGCTAAACACACTGCTGAATAGTTAGAAACTATAACCGAAGCTCATCAAATAGTTGAATTTCGAGTAGTTGAGGTATGAGCACATTGGGGAGATATCAAGGATAAGGGAGATGATAGAGACGGGCAAGGTCAGACAGAAGACAAGGATGTTTTGATATAGCATAACACCGTCGCATTTATATTCTTTAGAGCAATAATATTATGAAAAGAACATTGACTTCCATGAGCCACTATCACTAATCTAAACCACAACTCTAGCACCCCGGCAAACCAGAAACACAATAGCAGGGTATCCCCTGTCAAACACCCAAGATTATTCTCAAAAGTCTGAGAGCTAAGAAGAGTTTTGATGGCAGAATTAAAACTCCTTTACTTTAAAATATTGCTGTAAGGCCCAGTGTCGTAACCCTCGATAAGAGACTCACCATCGGCTTAAAAACTCCCTTTAGCAGCAACATTATTCTCTAAGCGGGATAACCCAAAAAGACAGTTACAAAGAAAAAGGTCAGCATCGCTAAGAAAGCTAACCTGTCAACCCGCTGTCAATCTCCTAACCCTCACTTTTAAGACCCGCAGACAGTAGATTAAACACTTGAAAAGAATAGTAGTCAACTAAAGCTTTTGTATAAGGGCAGTCGAAACTTACTTGGTAATGTTTTGGTGCTCTCTTCCTAATTCTTTCTCAATTAATTTTCCTTTTGGAAATAATAGCCTATCGAGATGACTCTCTCCAGGAATTACGGTAGACTGAGCAGAACAGCTACAATAGTGGTGTTAATAAGAAAAGAAAAAACGCTTGCTAAATTAATTGAGTTTTCTGAGAAATCCCGACTTCCCCTTGATGGAGTGTTCCTCATAGAGAAAACCCAAAACATACAACTGCCAGTGAATTACGAACCAATAGTTAAGAATTTTGCTGGCTCAAACACTAAATTTACAGTTTTTGGTCTAATGAATGGAGGGAATGAATAGTCAGAGTATTATTGTCTAGATTCCAAGTTACCGGTGACTACTTTCCGTAATGTTACGGTCAACCTCATCAAAACCAATAAGGATTATTCACCAAACCAACTTATGAACTACGTGTGCCAAGTATACAATCTTGAGTTAACAACACAAAGTCTCAACATCGACAAATTACTTTCTGGGTACTTAGGCTATTTGGAGAAGAATAATGGGCAAACTAAACAAGAAACAGTTTCTAAAAAGCGCATAAACAAGAGAAGAGTTAGTTTGTAAAAGTAGATTGAAGAACCTGAGCCAGAATAGAAAGCCCTGAAGAAAATGTAGATTCTAAAACGATAGTGGACATCAGATTTGGCCAAGTATAGATATAAAGGCCCTAACGGATAATCTCTCCAATACGTAATAGGAGACATACTTAAGAAGAATTTCAGTCTTTTAATAGATTTCTAAAAACTAAACAATAGGAAAGGAGCATAGAGTTAGGAGTCTACAACAGCAGCAACCAGTACGACCTGTCGGAACATCCATAACAGAATATACTCTGTTTGCAATTCAATCCAGTACAATGTACCGGTTTATGCTGTTTGTGTTTGATATTATTGTAATCTAATTACTAAATATTCTGCTTCCAATATAATTAAGCATGAGTCGTAAGAGAACTCTCTTTATAAAGAGATTGAGTCTAGAGGATGAGAGCCCTCCTCATGTGTAGTCGCCCTTGACTCCCAGTTTCAACATATTCTAAAAAGCGAGTATGGGTACTCCCCACAACAAGTTATCCAAAATCAGCACTCATGCAGAATTGAGTTTTAAATAAACTTTAATTTAAAAGACACTGCAGCTCCCCTCAATTTCCAATCACTAACTCACCACAAGAGAGTGTACAGTAAATGGCATTAACGATCATAAAAGACTGTCTAAGAGTAAATTTACAGCAGAGGAGATTAATTATGTGAGCAGGGATAAGAGAAACATGAAGAATCTACAGAAATATCAGAAACAGTGGCTCAAATTTTACAGGAAGGACAAACTTAAAGGGCATGAATCACCTAGAATAGTGTACTAGCCGAATCCTGAGAAAAATGAGGTTATACTGGACAATATTAAGAACTATTGGAAGATGAGTTTGAGAAATCATAGTAACACTGTCCTCAAATACTTGAATGGAGCACCTTTTGATGAGACTTCCCTTCAGATCAATCTACAAACACTTGAGGGGACAACAGAAGTAGAGAGATCCATACCAAGACTACCCTTTGACAAAAGACGAAGGCAAGGGTTCTCATTAAGCGGTATCAATAGAAGCTAAGTGAAGGGTGAGCTCCCCACACAGTCAAACTCTCGGAGCTTTAGTGTAGAGTAAGTTCTGAAATCAGACTGGAGAAACAAGGGCATGTCAAAGATTTACATAGTTTGATGAGTTAATAAGCGTATCAATTAGACTTTGCGTTTGAAACATTGAAATGTCCTGAGAAGTACAGGACTGCCAAAGTGTCAGCATCTGCCAAGCTCTAGGCCTTTCCTCTGCACTTTACTTCGACTTGGTTAGGGGTTTGGTTCACTACCATACTCTACATCATGTTTATGTTACATTAGGTTATTGCTTGAATAGGAGGCATTTAAAGGGAAGTTCGATCTTGTTCACCGGCTGTTATGTTTCTGCCTTGTTTCTTCTTTGTAGTGCCAGGAAAGCCTAGCGTTTAGCGTTTAGCACTTTGAATCGCTAACTTTTAAAGTAGATCAGCCTCTTCTTCTCCTCAAGTTTCTACATAAGCTATTCTTTGAGTTATTTTAGACGCTATACTTTTATTGGGTCTTTCTATTAACATTGCTGTGAGTGAGCGATCACTGTCTTCCCCTCTTTCTTTAAGACTCCTGCAGATATCAATACATTCAAAGCGTCATAAACCCTTCTTTTAATATTCTGCTAATCCTTTGACTACTAAGTTATCGGTTATTTACGTTAGGAGAGATTGAACCCTCAGCCTGCAGTCTCAATATCAGCATTCCTGCAACTTCCTTATAGGTTGTTTTCTTCAGCGAAAATACTATTGATCGTACAGCCGTTGCTAAGTTTTTAAGACCTTTCGTTATGTTATCAGAATGAATAGCCAACTTACTGTTCTGGATGTCATGTGGTTTTTGGAGTTACTCATCAGACTCAGGTCGTTACTGTGTATTCACAATAGTGGCTGGAGTGTTTGGAAGGGTTCCCATTACGCTTTACTTTCTTAAGAACTTATTGAGAATTTTATTCTTTTGCGACAAGCGTTTATGTTTTGTGGCGTGTTTTGGCTGCGAACTATAATTTGAGCCTGATTCATCACAATGTTCGTATTCTATCTGACTCTGAGTCACAGGAGCACAGATTGCTTTCTTAAATAAGGGGGATGGCCTCCTCTCCGAAAATATGTAGTGTAGTTAGTCACCGTACATTTGTGGAATCTCAATATGGTCGAACTCATGTTTTTCTGTGTGAAAACC
Source organism: Hydropsyche betteni (assembly GCA_028571205.2). Taxonomy (NCBI): domain Eukaryota; kingdom Metazoa; phylum Arthropoda; class Insecta; order Trichoptera; family Hydropsychidae; genus Hydropsyche; species Hydropsyche betteni. The sequence goes on along the minus strand of JAOXNN020198705.1, from coordinate 19,924 downwards.
AGCTAATGGATGAAACACTGGAGACTGGCTGAGTGCCATGTGATATTTCGGGATGGGTATACGGGGAGTAGGGGAACAGGGGGAAAATCCCATTGTTTTTTTAGTAGGTGGTGGGCTTCTGTCTTTGTTTTATTTGTTCAAGCAGGGCACTATATTAGACAATAGCAACCTATTTAGGGTTGTAGACAGATATCTTCTTCAATATTTCCATCGAGTTGATCCATCAGCTAGGGTATAATGGCCTCCATGATTATTATAACTTAACTACAATAAAGGCATACCATCAATGAGTAAGTTTCATACAATTCAACAGCATCTACTCTTGGGGTTGTGCTTGGTGGGGTCGAGAGAATAATCTGTATTGCCCTCATCCCCTATTTTCACTCCAATATTCTGTGTGTGAAGGGGTAACTTCCCTTACTGAATTCTTTTGAATATGCTGGCTGCCACTTGACTGAATGCCTCTTCTACTTTATTGTAGTCTTTGGAGTTAATTTAGATAAAGTTGATCCCATTTAACTTTGCAAATGCTGCTCCCTATGCATGAGTAACCACTCTCTCCTACTCTAAATCGTTTTTGTTTCCGACAAGCAGAATCTCCATATATGGATTGCCATTCGATTTCACTTCCTCAAGCCAATCCTTCAAATGCTCGAATGTGTCCCTCCTAGTGATATCGTAGACTAGCAGAGCACCAATCGCACTTCTATAATAGGACCGAGTGATCGATCTGAAGTTCTCCTGTCCGGCAGTATCCCAAATCTGCAGTTTGATGTTCTTATTCGCTACTGTGATGTTCTTAGCACCGAATTCCACTCCGATTGTTACATCATGACTCGCTCTGGTTTTGTTTTCGATGAATTGAAGCACTACACATGATTTACCGACACCTACATCAATCTTTGAGTTACCGGAGTCTCCAATGATTATGAACTTGAACAAGTAGTGGTACGAATTCATTACTTTATAGAAAACTATTTAATATTGACATAAATACAGTTCCTTTAAAATAATCAGCTTGACTTATGATTCGCTGTATTTGTTTTTAGGCGACTGAGAATCCGACGACCATTTGAACCAGTACCAAAGAGAGAAAATACGTGCTTCTACTGATTACTGAGTTTAGAGATACGTTCGATCATCGCCTCCTCCAACACTATCAACTAGTTCCTTATCATTTTGACTTATGCCTGCACCTTAGCAGTTTCAAACTTATTTACGTCTACTTTGGACTCTTTTTCATTAAGGGCATGCAGAAGGCTTTTGATTTTCTTCTAAAGAGATGCTTTATTCTTTAAAAAGAGTATTTCCTATTCGTCGAGGAGTGACTGCAGAATATTATTTTAAATCTCCAGTTCAGCCTAGAGTATTTGATTGTAGATGCTGCCATACCCTGACTCAAAGAACACCCCTGAACTCAATATTGTGTTTATTTTGGCTTTCAGTCTCTCCTTAGTGTCCTTAATCTCCCGACAAATCCTCTTAGACTTCTCCTGTTCTCTCGCCAATCTTGCAGTCAGACTTGATATCTCGTTCTAAAGTTTCTTCGTCTCTTTGGAAACGAATAACACCTCAAATTCACTGAATTTGTGCTTAGAAGCATAATCCTTTATCTAAATCAATGCCAACTTTACTTTTGTTAGATTGTTTTGGTAATTAAATCGTTAATTCTCAATCTGCCTGATGGTTTAGTGGCAAGCCTTCTGCAGCTGCACTTTGAGTTTGAGCTCGGAGAAGTATTCTGGTTCATAGTTTGTGGTTCCTGGCTTCTTCTTTTTGAAATAGAAGAATACAGAGTCAACAATATAGTTCTTATCCACTGACACTGCTTTCACATTGTTCAGACATTTGAAAAACTTGCAAAATTGCTACAAGTTGAACTCTTGAATAAACTGATTGTAGGCAGTGCCCACCATCTATTTCTTCAACTCTTCATCTGCTTTCAACTGCTTCCTCATCACTCCCTTCAACCTTTAAGCTATGTAGTCATTTATTGTCTTCTGGGCAATGTTATCAGCAATCTGGAAAATAGTCTGAGTGTTGGTTGATCCAACATTACATTATCGGGGAGTGGGCAGTTTGGGAATTTAGAATATGGTGTTGAGTATTTTACTGTTTATGGTGGGGCGCTCTTACAGCACTGCATTGTGTTACATGTTGAGTTTGTACTAATTTTCATCATCTCTATTGTATTTGTCTGTGAGTTGATCGTCCTTATTGCCCTATGATTCTACCTAGAAGTTGGATGTCGAAAACTTACCGAGTTTAGGATATAGGGATGTTTTGTTAGGGGATACAAAGTTGTTTTTCAAACTAGTGCGGATTCTCCAATTCTTCTCATTCATATTTCCATATCATAGAAATTTATTGGAATGGTTCAATATACAGGATTATAAAGGGCGAACGGAAATAGAAGAATAGATGCTATTCATTTTAATCTAAGGTTACATACACAATATTTATCTAAAGATTACTTTGAGTTTTAAAGAGAAATAATTTAAGGGTGAGGAATTTAATTCGTTTCCGAATGTGATAAGATCTAATCCATAAGGATGCATTAGCTCCGAAGATAGCATGACTCAGAAATTGCTTTCGATCAAAGAAATGAGATCAAATTCTCTGCTTGATTTAGGTCATTATGATATTGCATGCGTTTATCAATTTTTCTATGCATTTTGAGGACAGGCAAAGATTTCCGAGTTCACATAATTACTTTTAAATTGTTAAGTTGACACAGTATGTACTTATCAATAAAATCAAATGTCTTAACTACCATAACTAAAACTACAACCTTTCGCCTTTAGTAAACTAGTGTTATTTCTTTATCAATCAATATTATCTTTTTCCTTCGATCCTTTAAATTTAAAGATGTGCCAATTATTATTTCCCCAATATACAATTTTTATCCCGCCATTGCAAGTTCCATACAAATCTATATGCAAAGCCACTATCCAACTTAGTAGTATCGACTAAACCTAACTTTATGTGTATTCGAAACAACACTAACGTTACTTAAGTCCTAAATCTTAAGACAAATCAAACTGTGTATTTAAATATTAATTTTTCAACAAAATGGACAAGAAAGAAGAGAAGAAAGAACTTCAACCACCAACATGTACTTCAAGATTCATTCAGGGATTAAGGTTAAGGACATCGAGAGAGGATCATCAGGCTATAATGTCAAAGTCAAGGTATCGAAAGTTGAAAAAGACGTGAACGTGATTACCCTCCACAATGGGAAAAAACTCACAGTTATCAAGGCCGTCGTCGGAGACGAAACTGGAGTCTCTGATGCTCTCTTTAAACTCGAAGCTCACGATTTCATCACTGAAGGTGCTGTTATTGCCATTCGAAATGGTCGAAGACAAATTGTAAAGGGACACATCGTTCTCTAAACCGATATGTTCGGTAGAATCACTGCAGAGAAGGACGCTATTGGAGCTCTCAACACTGAAAACAATATCTCTGCTAAAGAGATTAAGCGCAGATAAGCTGGATCAGGAGATAGGAGAAGAAACAACAGAAGAAACAGAGAGGACGACGAGGAATACAGAAGAGATGATGACAGAGAGAGGAGACCCAGAAGAGAAGACGATAGAGAGAGAAAACCTAGAAGAGAGCACGAAGATAGAAGAGGAGATGGAGAGAGAGGTGAAAGAAGGGAAAGAAGAGACGACGGTGAGAGAAGAGAGAGAAGAGATGACAGAGAGAGAAGAGACGAAGGCGAAAGAGGCGAGAGAAGAGAGAGAAGAGAAGACAGAGACAGAGGTGATAGAGGAGGTGACAGAAGACCAAGAGAAGATGACAGAAGAAGAGGAGGAGACGACGAAAGAAAACCCCTCAAATTCATTAAGATCGAAGATATTGAGCCAGGAGTTGAAGGAGTTTCCTTTGTAGCCAAGGTATTATAAATTTAAACTTAGATCTTGACAGTCGAGGAGCGCGTCGAGAACCGAGAGGGAAAAGAAAAGAGAACCTTCTTGGATTGTGTTCTTGGAGATAGCACTGGTATTGTAAATGCCAGCTTCTTCAACGACGATTACATTAAGAAAGGTGTCATTCTTGCCTTTAAGAATGTCAATTCTCGAGTTATCAGAGAACACATTCAAATCCAAAGAGGAAAGTTCGGGAGAATTAGCCAGACTGACGTATTCATAAGATAGGTTAAGGAGACCAACAATATCTCCAAGAAGGCCTACGAAGAATTACCTTAATGATGAGTAGTCAATATCGAAACAAGTATTATAAATCTATCTATTTGATCATTTCTCTCTCATGACCACTGAGTTCTTTAATTCCTTGAACTCTCCCCTTCGAATTAAATTAGAAAGAGCTCTATCCACATATATTTCTTTGTAGCTGTCTACAACCTCTTTCAACTTTGACCATTTTACTTTGGACCCAATCCATACCTTCTTTTTGATTTTCTATTCCATTTTCATTATTTCAGCCTAGTCCTCTTTATTTGTAAATCCAACTTAGTGACTCTGCTCAAACCACTTCAAAGTGGACACTTAGAAAAGTCTGTGGGCTTCATCTACGTGTTCGGTTGTGACCTAGTCTCGGAGTCTCATCTTTGCCAATGACTATGAATAACTTTATAAATACCTCGGAAAGTCTGATGATTGCTTCCAACTGTCTTACAGTGATCAGCATGTTATTGGATCCTCCCCCAGAAGGAGAACTTTATTTAGATTTTTGACGGTCAGAGACATACAAATTTTGAAGTTTCTCACAAGCTTAAGAGGAAAGTCTTGGGAAACATTTGTTTCTTGCGAAACTGATGAATTTTTTAAGCATATCGAAGGGAATCTCATTAGGATTCTGCACTCTGGCTCCTGTTTTGCCTTGATGAATCTGTAATATATGCTTAGCTATTCTTTAGTTATTTTATGGGGTATTGAGGTCTCGAATAATAAACACTGCATCGAATCTCGAAAGAATAGTACTCTTCAAATCACATTGGTTGATGAGCATACCGATATCTGTGAATGAACCATGCATAGGATTGGCAGCTGCAAACACAGAAGTTCTTGCGTTGAGTCTGGTCGTGATTCCTGCCTTAGCAATACTGATAGTCTGTTGTTCCATGGCCTCATGAATAGCTACTCTATCGTTAGGGTCCATCTTATCGAATTCGTCAATACAGACAATACCTCCAGAGGCCAACACAAAAGCTCCTCCTTCGATCTGGAATTCTTGAGTCTGTGGGTCTTTGCTGACTGAAGCAGTGAGACCTGCAGCAGAAGAACCCTTTCCACTTGTGTAGATAGCAGTGGAAGCAGTCTGCTCAACAAACTTCAGGAATTGAGACTTGGCTGTTGATGGATCTCCAATCATTAAAACGTTGATATCTCCTCTAAGATTTGTTCCGTCTGGTAGTCTTTTTCTCGATCCTCCAAACAACATACAAGCGATTGCCTTTTTGACATCTTCAGCACCATAAATAGCAGGAGCAATAGAACTGAATATCTTCATGTAGATGGTTGGGTCCTTGGCGAGTTTTTTGAATGCTTCTTCTTCCTGTTGAGTATAAGTTGCAAAGTTTCTCTCAAGAATCTTCTCCACTCCTGTGACATAGATATAACTGAATCCAAGATCAGCTTCCTTAGAATCGTAAACCATAAGAATACCAGTGACCTTGATGCGATCACCTGGAGAACATTTATCGACGTTGTATCTGTTGAGAACGAGAGTAGAGGTTCTAGCGATTTAACCAGTTGGAACTTCTTCAGGATGTTCCTGTAGCTTTATCTTCTGCTCGTCAATCATATGTCCGCCCTCAGGAAGGATTATGTATGAGTCGAGTTAGCAGATTTTAGTCGATGGCCCCATACCACATTTTCTCGGAATAATAGGGATTTCTCCAGGATTAAGCTTAATATTTTTAATTCCTCCACAGCTCTTACACTGAATCCTCATAAGAGAAGCCTTGAGGTAGGGTTTTGTGCAGTTCACAACAATCCCATTCACTACAATCAATCTCCCCATTATGGTATTGTTAATCCTTCTCATCTTTTTGGGCTGTTGGTCGCTTACTAGATGGATTTGCCAGTCCGGCTTGTGTGCCTCAGACACTGAATCCAAACTTTTCTCAGAAGAGTATGTTGTAAGAGCTTCTTCCATTGTGATCAGAGTCTCCAACGGATTTGAGATGAACTTCTCATAGAGTGTTTAGTTGTAGGTTTTGAGATCGGCTAAATGAACATTTAGAGAGTATTTTCCTTGGTCTCTGTTTTTGAGGACTTCTGCCTCGTAGATTCTTACGTTCTCTCTGGTGAACTCTTCGATGAAATTTCTGAAGCTCACTTTGACATTGGGGAAGTCAAAGTCTTGCTGTCGTTCGTCAGCCCCTCCTAGACTCTGATTAGTGTAGTAAAGGTCAGCCTGTTCGAACATGTAATTTTTAATTATTGCGGGTTAATATGAGTGGCGCACAGATTTTAAAAAATCGGTATTCAAAACTTTGTTTTTATTTTTTTATTGTTTTGACTTAATTCCACGACAAACTTTCTATATATAAAAGTTGAGATTAAAACACGAATTCCTAGGAACTCGTTTAAAATTTAATAATTTCAAGAGATCATTGATAAGAGCTGGGCAGGTAAATTTTAATTAATTAATTGATTTTATAGAATTTAAAGGCATTCTATAGAATCAATTAAGAGGACTAAGAGAGTAGCAAACGATAACCATCTCGGCAACTCTCTCTGACCTCTTTTTATTTCCTCTCCCTATTCATATCTTAGATGGCACAAAAAGACTCTCTATACCCTCCTGTTGTGATCAACTTGATCACTACACCAACTGGATACGTTGTTTAGAATTTTGAAGTTGTTGAGATGCCTCGTATTTCCAAAGCTATTATATACCACAACTAACAAAAGCAGCCCGTCTAGGAAGAGGAACTGCTTTCTCTGACTAAACATCCCTTTTCCTATAGATATGGACTGTAGAATTCAGAGGCCCCCGACCAAAACCAAAAGATGGAGGCTTAACCGCCTGTCAAAGATAATTTAAACGTTGCTTAATTAAAGGAAAACTTTAACACGCTAGGCAAGATCAGTATCCCTCGTCCATCCTTCCACAGTTAGTGGTTTGAACTCTCAGAGATCCATTAGTTGGAAATCTAACAACTCCCCGAATTCTTTACGGGGCTGACATACAAAACTCCAGATCTCTACGTGAAATACAGAAACTTCATTATACAGTTGTTCTATGATAAATCGGATTGCTACTTGACTAAGATAGCGTGTAGGAGAATTCTCAAAGGGGATGCGAATGCTATCATTCGAATTCATAAGTTTTTGGAAAAACACGGAATTATTAATTTTGGATTGACACCGACAGGGAAAGAGGCGTTCGAACATCCTGTAATAGTTAAGTAGGCTGTCTGTTCTTCAAGCAAAAGGTAACCTCCACGGAAACTTCTTTAAAATATCCAAACTTAAGCTCAAATAGAGCCTCCCCTTCACTAAAATAGTTTAATTTACAATATAACTTCAAGGACTCTTTCCAAAGCCTATCGATCCTTCTGTATTCACTGTGGAATTACTTGTGGTATGGTTTGGTTTCAAAGGAAACAAGCAACCAGTTAGACTTGTATATGTGAGAAGTGTTATTTGGGGATGGATTAAAGTGGGAGAAGTGAGTACTAAAAGACTGATATTGTGAAGAGAATAACATCTGATAACAGTCAGAGAAGCAAGTTAAATTGGTCTTTGGAGGAGAATTACAAGATGATAGATGCTCTTGTGGAGAAGGATGCTACATGGAACTCAATGTTTCAAAAGATGGGTAAAAAGAGAACAAAAGAGGACATTATCTTTCATTTCCTTCAGTTCCCCATCGTTAACCATAACCTTCGAGAGAAGATACCGTTTAGACTTCTCTAAACAACAGAATAAAGAGAAATGAAGATTATCCAAAAACTGCTTGAGAGATCGGAATACAATAAATAGCGTGAGATGGAAGAATAGGAAGTTCCAGGACAATCCTCAAACGAGAATCTTAAGAGGATAGTTTACAGCCAGATTCGAAAGGTTTCCTCAAGAATAGACACAATAACTGAATAAGACAACCGAGCCGTATCCACTGAACTCAAGTACAATTTCTCAAGCTTAATAGCAAAACTTCGACTTTTGAGGAAAGAACCCTAAGTTCCAGCTGCTGTAGCAGAATAACCTTAGCCTGAGGTTTTGAACATTGCTATAGGGTAGGCGTAAGGATAGGGCTAAAATGAGGTCTTTATGGACGAGCCGGCTACCTATCTTAACCAGCACCAGAGTACCATAAACTTCTTTGAGGAGATGGACGACGTCGATAAGTATTTGCAATGATAGGGTTGTACAATAATATTGTTCAATATCTGCTGTTATCAAACTTTGGAATTGTTTTTGAGGGAGTCTCTGATGTATTCACTGCCAGTTCCCCCGAAACTCATGTTGAACTCCCCTGAAGTAGGCCTGTCTTGTAGAGGGGAGATTCCCACTCCCTCTTTTATTTTCCTCAAATCATTCATCAATTCTGAGTCTAAAGACATCCCGTAGTTAGTTTGGGCTTGGTAAGAGCCGGTGACTCCACCGATTGTTGCAATATTCGATCCTCCTGTCTTGAAGGAAATAGATTAGGTTGAAGATTTAAAGTTGTAGGATTAAGAATAAGAGTTAACTACGTTGCTCTACTTGCTAGAAGTGTACTTCAAGTCAGTGGATTACCAGCGCTAGGCTTAGTATTTGTTTTTGGGACTCAAACCCTTCATGGTTTCTGCAAGACGACTGTTAGGTAAAACAGCAATTTAGTTGTTCATGCGGTAATCCCTGCTTATGCCAATATTTTAGATTAGCCCTCCAACTGTTCCTATTCCTGTGTATGTATTCCCTGTATATGAATTCCCTGCAGTCCAGGTCTAAGTCGGGATAGTTCTACTGGGACTCTGGCTTAGATTGATTCCTGCAATAGTTGTGTAGCCTGCTTTCCGACTATCTTCAATATTTATGTTATCCACTCTAGAGACAGTGTCTAACCCTCCGTAAAGAGTGGTTGATTGGTAGGGTTAGTTTATTGTAGTTTAGGGATTTCTTGAATAAACCTCTATTCCGTTTTAAACTCTTCTGGAGAAGCTTGGTTGTCCTATTGTTGTTGGTGCAGTGTATTCTGGGAGTCTTGTGCTAGAGGGTGTCTCTCCGTAAATTGTTCGGCTGTAAGACGCCCCAGAAGGAGCAGAAGTAAAGGTAAACTCAATATTAGGTAGCAGATCCTTAGAAGATGATTGATAGACAATAGGGTTAGCACCTGCTTGTTGACTTTAAGTCATGTTAATACTGTATGTATTTGTGTTTTGGGTAATTGAGTTAGTATTTTGAGTGATTGAATTCATGACACTGTCATTCACAATGGTGCTATTTTTGATTTCTTTGTAAGTGGTATCCTAAATAAGGCTTACTGGGGATGGTTTTGTGAGCTGTGCATGAATTCCCGATGAACCAAAGTTTGAGCGAGACTTCCCAATAAGACTACCATCTAACCTAAACTGAGTATCTTTAAAAGGAACATAAGTTGGTTTCTAATCTCCCTGGCATACCATATTATGGAGGCAGGAAGCTGGAGCAGGCACACCTAATCCCTCATAAAACTCTGGTGGAGTGAATTGGAGCTTGGAATCTCTATCTTTTGATCTCTACTTACGTTATGGGCTCTAATGCAAAGAATAATTGCGAGTTTGAGCTAAGTTTTCCTGCCAAATATTCTATAGTTTAGATTAGTATGTCTAAGTAACGCTGGTTCCTCCTGTACCACTAGTGAAAGTATTCAAGTTAGTTGCACCCGTATTTAGACCTGTGAAGGTAGCATTGTTGAGACTGGATAACCCAGCCCCTCCAGTTCCAAATACACCTGCTGTGTTTACATGCCCACCAGTGTTGCCATATGTACTTGTAATTCCAGTCACATTTGTGTTAGTGACTTTCGCTAGACTATGAACACCTGTAAGTCCAGAAGATCCTGTGACCCCTCCATATTTATTGGAATTTATCAAATCCTCTACAGTCTTTGACTTTCCATAGTGGCTTCCTGTAGCTCCAACACCAGTATTAAAGGATGTAGTTTTTGTCGGTATTTCAAACGTATGAGTTTTTTCAGGAATGGTTGGCAGTCCTTGTCTGACGCTCGTGGATTTATACTTCGATAAATCTGAAGCTAAAGGAGTAATACTTTTTCCAGGGGTAGAAGTAAAATGCAAACCCGATGAAGTAGCTCCTTTATAATTATCTGTTTGGAGCCTAGCTGCTGAAAATGTATTTTTATTTAGGATGCCTGACCAGTTACTTGATCTGAAAGGCATCACAGGGGAAGCAGAAGGAGTAATCGAATTACGAGCAGAAGAGCTTATGTTGAGGGGTCGGACAACCGATGAGGGAACAGGATGAGGTCTTAGATTATTTGCAAATGGCCCGCCATTTCTAGACAGAGTTGAGGAGTGGGAAGTGAGTCTAGAGTTGTGACTAATGATGGCAGGGACACTCTTAGCAGTGGCTGGTTTATTACTAATATGAACCGGAAGAGTCCTATGAAGAGTGCTGGGCACAAATACACTAGGTGAATGGCTCGTTACTGGTTTATTATTATATATGTGCGTATGGTGGCTATGTAGTAACCCTGTCTGGGCATGTCCTTCATGTCCTAACTGTCCTTGTTGTGCATGTTGTACACTGCCTAATTGTAATACACAATCCAACTGATCGGGAATTATGGAGTGATTTCTGGCAGCGATCTGCTAGAGTATGTTGTCCGCTTCCCTGAAAGTTGCAACATTATTCTTCCTCATGGTATCGAGAATATTTTATGGAAGGGAGGAGTGATCTGTATTCTTGTGAATATGATTGACTATGGTCCTAACCATGTTAGCTTCCGACGGAGTTATCGATCCCTGTCGAACAGGAGATATTCTGGAGAGATTAGGGTTAACCCACACTTTAACTCTTCCTTGTTGGTTGACGCATATCATGTCTTCATCAATATCGAAATATCCCACTTTATCATAGAGTTAAGCAAATCCTCTGAAGGATTGGTGGTAGAGATGAAGTATATCTGGGTATGGGACCTCGTGAATGTTGCTTAGTCGATGCGGAATATGCTCTAAGAATAGACTTGACTTGTAGAAAGTTGAACACATATCATTCTGTGCTTATTACTTAATGTTTAGCGCAGAGACCAATGTGTCACTTCCATGTCTGAAGTTGAAGGCATCTCGTTATCGTTAGTGTTGCCGCCTATCACTAAATACTCTACGGTATTCATCAATCTCTTATCCTGTTTGACTGTTCCTCCAAACAGTAAATTATTAGTTCTTCTCCTTGATCTACCACCCTGTGAGATCGAGGTTGCTGGCGCCTAGAGCATTTGTCGAGGACCTGTTACCCATTCACGACAACTTAGATATTAATTAAATAATATTTATTCAAATACCAACTTAGATTTTAAACTTACTATCGTCTGAAGACGATTAGATTTAAGTTCTAGACACAGTTGGCATGAGTTACGGATCGAATATAAGAAAATTCCACATAAAAGAATGGGCTGGTCTGAACTGTATGGTTTATGTGTTTTAGAATAGAGTATGTATATGAGTGTTTAATATTGTTGCACGTAGTCAACAGTCGATATCTATTTGTATAAATTTTCTCCAATTTAATGTCATAAGGTGAAACCAAGAGACTATCCCTATTGGAAGTCCCCCTAACAGCTAGCAACGGCACTTTAAGTAACTACACTTCCTCACACAGCCACTCCCAAATCAAAGAGCTAATTTTTGGAACCTGGTAGTCCCTTCAAAAGTGGGGAGAAGAGTCCGCGGACTGAAGACCCTATTGACCCGAAGAAATATGAGAGATTGTCGAAAATATGTTCACAAATGAAATAGAAGGAGATGGAACTAAATATGAAGTAGGATAGGGTTAACCAACTCAAGCAGCGAAGGTAATAATTAACTGTGCAACTTCAGTAGCTGAAGTCACAGGCTGCTGTCCAGTAGAAGCAAGAAGTCATACAGTAGGGCATACAAAAGATTGAAGCGTCGCTGGAAAAAAACAATATTCTCATCGAAACACTCTAAATGTAAAGGATTGAGTTAAAACAGTGAAATTACATCGTTTGCGAATGAACAGAAGGCCAAGGTTTTGGCAGCAGAAGCTACCATATCAGGATTATTCAAATAGAGCAACCAGATAGACACACAGAGTAATACAATCCAGAAACAAACTACACTCGCCACCAACAAACTTCTAGAGTTACAGACCAAGGCATTGGATGATACTAAACCGGTTTCTAAAGTGCCAGAAGAGTTAAAATTATTGGAGGATCAGTTGTAGAGGAAGAAACTTGAGCTCAATTTGGCAATGGAATAGAGAAGGAATATTATTTCAAGGATATAGTAAACAACTAAAATTCACAGTGAGTCTCAGCATGCGTTAAGTTACAGAAACAATCTTACAGAGTATTTATAGGGTTATTTAGTAAAATTACCAAGTTAGAGAATGAGATCAATGAGTTGAAGCTTAGTGACTAAGTCCTCAAACTCCAGAAACAAATAGATGCACTCAAAGTCAAAGAAGAAACTAATTATGCTGACAGGCTGAAAGCAGTAGTTGAAAGTACACCTCCTTTACCAATGATTAACAGCAAAGCGAAGAAAGAGGTAGAGGAGAAAACACAAGCTTTGAGTAAATTGGAGAAATAGGACAAATAATCAGAGAAACGCTAATCATAGCTCCGCTAGTAAATTATCCGTGCCAATAGTGAGATCGAAAGGATTAGAACATCCTTAAATTTGACGCCCAGTACGTCATCAGTTGAACAACCCAGCACTTAGAGAGTGAGTGATCTGCAGAATCGTGTTAACTCTTTGAAGGCCCAACTCAAATTGCTTAGATAGGATGAAGATAATCTCATTAAATAGCAACAAAAGACATTGAAAGAGGCAGAAATCTTGAAGAAGAAGACAACTAAGAAAGAGGCAGATGGAGCTGCATTCGATACTCTTAAGAAGTAGAAGGAACAGTTGGAGAGGTCTGTTTATTAAATAAAACAGCAATACTTAGCTTTTGAGAAGGAGAACAAGAATCAAGTGCCTGCTAAACTGATAAATGAGTACAAAAAGGCAATCGAATAAAAGACCGCATAGATGTCGTTGGTGAGGGCCCTTACACAATAAAATTAAAAGCTAACACAAGAGCTGGCAAAGTTAAGGGAAGAAGAGGAAAAGACTTGGGAGAGAAACCCTTTGATAAGCGAGATCTAGAGCAAACTTAAACAAGCCAAGGAAGCAGTTCAGAACCTAACTCAGTCCAACAAATAAATTTTGAAAAAGAACGCTCAGACCACTGCCAAACTTAACGAATACAAGGAAGCTTATCCTGATTTTGTATTGCCTTCAAAGAAGAAAGGAGCCAAAACCTAACCTAAAGTAGAGGCTAAGCAGAGTTCTAAGACTGAAACCAAGGCATAACTCAAACTCACTTCTAAAGTAAGCCTTGAATCCAACAAAAAGACCAAAAAGTAAGTGGACTCTGAACCCCAATCACCTCCTGCTTCACCCCCTGCAACCGAACCAGAAGCAAAGCAACCACTCTCTTCAAAGTCCTCTAAGAAGAAGAATAGGGCTAACAAGGACAAAGAGGTTGTGTAGATTAAGGAAGTCGTTGTGATATAGCAAAAGCCAGAGGAAGAGGAGGTTGTTGCCAAAGAATCTAATACAAACAAAAAATCAAATAAATAGAAGGTTGAGGTTGAGTTTTAGAAGAAGGTTGAGCCACGAAAAGTGGACAATTCTCCTAATGAGAAACAGAATCTCCTTGATTTTTAGAGGAACATATTGGAAGGGGAAGCCGAGAAAGAGAAGGTTGTTGAGGAAGTCGAGGTCAAAGTGTCAAAGAAGCAAGGCAAGAAATAGAAGAAGAAAGCAGGAGCTGAGACATCCAAACCGAAAAAAGTCTAGAACCCTAGTTAGCAAGTGTAATAGATATTGAAAGCTCTGCCTGAGGTAAAGGAGGCAGGATCTTACGAAAGCTTAAAATCGTTAATGGTTCCCGGAATCATTATCGCGGTGTTAGTGCTAATCTTTGCCACATTGCGTTGATTATTATATGAACAAATATAGTATAATATTCACAATGTTTTGCCTTATGGGGTTGGAGTTTATTTGAGCTTCCTCAATAGCTCTCCAAACTCACTCTCCCCATAGTACTCCACCACACTTATCTCTGGCCTTCGATCAATGTAGAATGCACCTAACACTTCTTAGATGGATCTCGCTCCTACAAGGTGTCTATCGTAAAACCTCGTTGATTTTCTCTTTAGGAATTTGAACAGTGGGTGCATTTAACTTCCATTTAGATTTGCCTTTGCTAAGGAATTAGGATGTTTTGAGTGTAGTTACTCAAAGGAATGTGTATTTTAACTGTCAGGTATGAGCACGACATTGGATGCTACCCCACTCAAAGCCAAGTCTGTCAATATTTGTTATGGAACTGAGTCCCGATAATGGATGATTATTGTCTGATCAGCTTGAGGTAGTGTTGTAATTGTCTTATCCAGCGTCATAATAGGGATTTCTGAGATATCCTTGTATTTGGTTTCAACCATATCGGATGGGTTTAAGAGTTTGCGTAGACCTGTGTTGCCCATAGCTAAATCTTAATTTAATAACAACATTCAAATGGAGAGCTTTGAGCCAAATGATTTTGTCTATGTCAAGGACATAGGGTTCTGTCAGTTAGTGAACTGTGGCAAGCATAGGAATCTCAAGATAAAGAGGAAAGAGTAGGATGGGTAGGGTTTGCCTCAGCTCGATGGAATCACTTAAAAGAAGCCGAGTATGTATTTCCCAGGCGATAGTTTCTTCTTCGAGCAGGAGGGCATGATTGTCCCATAGCCAGAGCCCTAAACAGTTGCTCCAAAACCTTAATAAAAGATATAGGTAAAGTAGGAGAGTGCTCCAGCTGAAGTGAAGTAACATGCATATGACACAGATAGGAGAAGCCTGTGATTGTACCCTAACAATAACCCAATATAGTTTCGGCGAAGCTATGGAAGACTAATATAATGGTGTACACTCCAGATACGAATATTACTAAGACAATTAATCTAAAAGTTAAGACATTCTTTGGCAATCGTAGATAATTCTAGATCAAGAGTAGCATATCCTCGAGTATCCAACAACTCAAGAATAGCATTATTCAAGCAACTAAGTAAACCCCTGCCAATATTGACAACCCTAGACTCATTAGTAGCTCAACAGGGATATTGGTGGAATATGGAAACCCTAAGGAATTTATCTACTCAACCAAACTTAAAAATGACAGTAAATTGATACTGCTAGCGAATATACGGTTTAGCCTCGACCCTACACTTAAAGGCCCTAATATGAACCTTTCCAATAACAATAGAACTGTCACACGACAGCACAATGATGGAGGGTTTGAGCTGATTCTAGGTAAAGATTGTGTGATGTAGGGAATACCACTCTTTACGGTGGGAAACACTATTTCTAAACAAAAATAGACAAAATGGTCGATGACTAGGATATTATCATAGGGGTATGCAGTCCATCTGTAAAACTCACAACGAACAACTTGGCTGAGTAACCTATCTGGGGATACCAGTGTCTAGCCGCAAAGAAAGTAGGCAAAGAACCCTAAGGATAATCTACTAAAGACTACGGCCCCTATTGTAAAGTCAATGATATTGTCGGAACACTCATTCAGATTGACAGTCACAACAAAGTTACTCTATCTTACTACGTAAACTCTAAGCTCGTGGGTAAAGCGTATGAGAGTGGAATTTAAGCTCCAATTTGTCCTGTTGTTTGTTTAAATGCAACTGCCAACGCCCAAGTTTCAATAAACACTTCAGTGTAGATACCGTTCGACATAGCCAACTTTTCAGGAAAATGCTGATTGATTACTTATTGTGTTTGTAAATATATTAACTATGAAGTTATTCATCTTTTGAGAAGTTTCTTTATGACATCTGGTGGGTTGAACTTGCCATCACCTTTCGGATCGAAATCCTTGAGGAATTCGTCTGACTGGTCCTCACCCCATTTATTCCCTGTCGTCATCAGTAGTTATTTAAATGCTTAACTCTCTATAAATCCTTGGTTCTTAATATCCACTATTCTGAAAGCTTATGCGAGTTGCTCCTACATATCCTCTTCCCTCAGTTTCTTAGAGATTATGAGATAGATGTTGTCGAGTGTAATTCCGTATTATTGTTTCCCCTGTTCATTCTTCACTCCACTATCTTGTTTAAGGTGCTTATAGAAATCCTACAACTATTGGTCGGGCATAACCTGTCCCACTGATATCATAAACTCTTTGAGTTCGTCCAAATCAAGCACATTATCGTAGTTCCTATCGAACAATCTAAAGTTATTCAGATATTTGTTCTGTTTGTCTTGGGGGAAGTATTTCTATTTGGCGAGGTCATTAGCGTAAAGGTGTTGCCGAAGTTATTCGAGTACTTGAGGAGTGGGGAGTTTAGGTAGTCCTTAACGAAGGTTGACTCTTTGTCTGGAGGGTTCCATAAGTTATAAATATCAACTATACTATTTTCAATAAACACCCGCATCGTCGGTTATAATTATTGCTGGTGTTATGGCTGCTGGTCATAAATCGATAATCCATAAAATCAATGAGCCAATCAAAGAAACTGTACCTCAAACTTATAAGCTACGAGAGGCCGCCTAAACCCTCCAAACTCTACAATACTCTCTACTTCTCTTTCACATTTATGAACCAACAACAATTTAGTTCCTCTGTCAAATTATCCGATACAGAAGGCAGAGAAGTGTAGTAAATAAATGACCATATGGTGTTTGTTTATGACGGAGATTAATCTAACGAAGTTGTCAGAGTTGTTCGTTGGGAGGATCACAAACCAGTAATAACTTTCGAGATTGAAGTTGCTGAGATTATGGGTAAGCAGTTCATCAGGAAGCGTCTTTAAATGAAACCAATGTAAGGACTCAACATAGTAGTATCGATTGTGTAGGGAAAGGAGTTAGAGTTACTGGACCGCAAAACAAATTAAATTGCCCATTATTTCTGCTTTGACTCTATTAAAGTTAAAAAAGGAGGTGTAGAGTCTCCCCGCAAACTCATACATTCCATAAGTTATTTGTGCATATTCGTTGGTAAAAAACAGTATATACTTCCTGACTGTGCCACTCACAGAACATTAACCATTCAACTTCCAGAAAAAATTATGTTTCAGTACTATCGTAATAATGAGCTACACTCGAAGTCATAGATTGATAACTCTTAGGAGTTACTGAAAAATGAAGGAAAGATTGAATTGGCTACTGATTTCAGGACAGGTGCCACAGTCGAGTACACTGGAAAATGGGGATATAATATGAGCAGCCAAAACTAACTCAATTTGTTGGCAGACTTCTACCAGTTAAGTATTTATGATTTTGAAGTGACATTTGATAAGGATAACCAATATCCTGACTCCAAACTCAAAATTAACTATGGGAATAAACTGTTTGATTTGGCACCAGACACCTACAATGGAAAGAAGATGAAGTTTAAGAGACTCGTCACTCTTTACCTCAAACCCGATGAATAGGAGATAGTATTCAAACTGGAGAAGAATCATATTGAGTTCTGTAATGTTAAGATATTCATGGATGAACTACACTTATGCTAGACTGTCCGTAGGAAACTCAATGATGTCAATAATGGGAAACAAATGGGAACACTAAGGTTTAGGTCGGAGAAGGCCAAAAGTTTGAGTCTTCCTTAAAATAATAAATTTTGGAGGGAGAGCATAAGAAAACGATTCCATTATAACTATCTTGTCACAATAGAACAGTTGTCTTTCTATTCGGTTGAAGGAGGAATGACAAACAAACCAAGTATCCAAATAATAATGGGCAATCAGGCAGTAATAGTTGACGATGCTGTCGCCCTCTCTCCTTACAGTTGGTAAATCCAAGAGAATCTTGCCAAACAGAAACCCATATTATTCCAGGTAAGATAGGAAAGTACTATTTAATTGCAATTTTACAAAGATAGCGATAATAAAGAAGAATAAAATATTTAAGGGTTTGGAGTAATTGATTTGGTTTAGTTGAAACTCGGCATCAACAGTCTCGAAATTCCTCTTCACAAACTGCAGAAACCCTCAGGATATGCCAATCTTGTGTTGAATAAAATTCCAAATTTACAGCAATGTAAACCAGGCTATCAACCGTAGATTATGGGTAGACTCCGAAAGAAAACCAAGAATGTGTCTGTGGATGTAAACTAAACAACACTTAATGGCTATTTCTACACATATCAATACGATAACAAGAGTGAATTATACTGTATTGTATAAATCAACAGAATAAAGAAGGTGCTACTTCTCAATAAATAATTCCCTAACAGACTCTCCTTCGTTCAGGGTTAGGGGAGTGACTACCTGTATTTTGTTGTAGATTAGGCGGAGTATCTAAGAATAAAACTTACTTTCCTCATTACAGACTTAGGTGCTGAGTAAGAGATTTATGGCACAGTGGTGTTCAAGTGCAGATTCTTTTAACTAATGGCGAGTGGCAGTATTACATTCTCAAGTACAAATATAAAGAATGAGTCTGGGGTTGTTGTCGGGTCTGTGGGTACGACAGTGTCGCTTGGAGAGATGAGTCGGAAGGCTCCTCCATCTAGCGAACAGAATAGACCATCACCTGTTGCCAATAAGAGAAATACTAAGCTTGTTGATCGATCTCTAGATGCAGCACTCAGTTAGAAAAACCATTCTGATGTAGCTCCTATAAGATATGCATCAATCTAACAGCAAGATCCTCAAATTAAGTCTTAAAAATTGTCAATAAACCGCAGTGTTGTTGGTCGGTAAAGGCCTTTGAAGTTGCCTTAATTACCCAAGAAAGGAGTACCAAAGAATTTTTAAAATGTTCCGATCAAAGAACTCATAAAAAGAGTAAAAAGTATTGCAGTTGAGAGACCTAAGCAGAAATCCCCTACTTAAATTAAACCCTAACCCCAGACTGAGAACAAGTAGAGTCAATTACCGATGCAACCCAGTTCTCTGAATGAGCTCAACGAACCACAACCAGCACTAGCACCAGGACCAGAGACAATAGTGTATGACGATACAATCGCTAAACTCTAGAGGGAAGTGTAGAAGAATAAGAAGATCCTCCAACAGAAGAGAGTTCCCTTAAGAAGAAATCAAAAAGCTGTATCCTAGAAACAGGCTCCTCAACCAATTCCCGATATTATTGACCCTCTTGTGCAGAAAAACCTAGATTATTTGTTTCCTAAGAAAATGAAGAAGACTTAACTTCAGCAGAAAATCAACCAATATGAGTAGAAGCTAATAGGCCTCAAAAGTGTGCTCAAATAAATCGATAAGGACATCCAATAAGTGGAGCCCTAACTCCACGAACCTCGATCGAAGCCTCTACCCAGTTTACCTGAATTCTAAGACAATGAATTTCTTGCAGAGGACCAATAACCCATTAGCAAGCCTCACCAAAAAATACCTACATGATATATTATATATGTATGTATGCCTTGTTCGGACTTGGCGAGGCTAACTCGCCGTGTAACGGACTAACCGTCATGTAGGTCACCCTCTGCTGTATTCGAAGTTTTTATTCATAATATTATAATTAAGATCCAAACAACTGATTTTAGTGATTAACATGACCTCCCTTACAACGTCTGTAGGTTTTGCAGTATAAATAACAAAGACGATCTCATTATTACATTGTTAGGTTCTGAAAGATAGGCTTTAAAACTAGTGCAGTTTGGTTTAATAGATAAGAACGCTGCATTAATACATCTAGCTATGTTTGAGAACTTCTGAGGTTTGACTATCAGCATTTATTGAGTTGTCCATGCTAATTCAAACATTT